>UESW01003524.1:0-65979 GCA_900491605.1 Calamus simplicifolius
CGGCCACGGCCGCCGCCTCAGGCCAGCGCCTCAGGGGTGGGGGAAAAACCCCACCCCAAATTTTTTAAAAAAAACCGGTGGCCTGGCCACCGTGGTCAGGCCACCGCCGGCCACGGCAGCGGCCGTCGTCTCCAGCTACGGCCGTGGCCGTCGCCTGAGCCAATGGCCACGGCCGCCGCCTTAGGCCAGCCCTCAGGGGTGGGGGAAAAACCCCACCCCAATTTTTTTTTTAACCGGTGGCCTGGCCACCGTGGCCACGGCCGCCTAAGGCCAGCGCCTCAGGGGTGGGGGAAAAACCCCATGCCAATTTTTTTTTTAAAACTGGTGGCCTGGCCATGGCAGCGGCCGTGGCCGTCGTCTCCGGTGATGGCCGCGGCCGTCGTCTCCGGCGACAGCCGCGGCCGTCGCCTGAGACGATGACCACGGCCGCCGCCTCAGGCCAGCGCCTCAGGGGTGGGGGAAAAACCCCACCCCAAATTCTCTTTTTAAACCGGTGGCCTGGCCACCGTGGCCAGGCCACCACCGACCACGGCAGCAGTCGTGGCCATCGTCTCCGGCGACGGCCGCGGCTGTCGCCTGAGACGACGGCCATGGCCGCCGCCTCAGGCCAGCGCCTCAGGGGTGGGGAAAAACCCCACCCCAATTTTTTTTTTCTTAAACGGTGGCCTGGCCACCGTTGCCAGGCCACCGGCCACGGCGGTGGCCGTGGCCGTCCTCTACGGCCACGGCCGGCCAGACGGCCACGGCCGGCCGTGGCCGTGGCCTCACGGAAACGGGAGGGCGGGGGGTGGGGGAGGGGGGCTTACCTCACCGGGGGAGGGGGGGGCTGCCGCCGGTGGCTCCTAACGCCGGGGGAGAGGGTGGGGGAGGCGGAGGACGGGGATGGCGCGGATTAGGGTTAGAAGAGGAAGAAGAAGAGGCCGGGGTGGGGGCGCGACTCAGAATATATACTAGGGTTTAGCGATGCAATTTTGCATCGCTAAACCCTCGCTATTTTTTTTAAATTTATTATAAATTAGCGACGCAATTATGCGTCGCTAATCTATTGCTAATTTATCTTTTTTATTATTTTATGGGAAACTTAGCTACGCAAATAATTGCATCGCTAATGAGTCGCTAATTTGGCGGCAATGATCGCCAAATTTTTTTTTATTTTAGGGAAAATGCGTCGCTAATGCGTCGCAATTTTTTTATTTGATAATTATATTTGATAAAAATTATTTTTTATAAAATAATTGCAACGCATATGGTTGCGTTGCAATGTTTTATTTTAAATTTTGTATAACATTTATTTTTTTTACAAAACTTTGCAACGCAATAGATGCGTTGTAAAGTTAATAATTATTTTTTTAATTTTTTGGTTTATTGCATCGCTAATGCATCGCTATATAATGTAATTTAATTTTTTTAAAACTTTGCGATGCAATGATTAGCGTCGCAATATTTTTATTTTGTAATTATATTTGATAAAAAATATTTTTCTTAAAATAATTACGACGCATATGGTTGCGTCGCAATGTTTTATTTTCAATTTTTTTATAACATTTATTTTTAAAAAAATATTGCGACGCAAATCATGCATCGCGAAATTAAAATTTACTTTTTTTATTTTTTTGGTTTATTGCGTCGCTAATGCATCGCTATCTAACATAATTTAAATTTTTTTAAAAAAATATTTGCGATGCATAGATTTGCATCGCAATATTTCTATTTGATAATTATATTGATAAAAATTACTTTTTCTTAAAATCATTGCAATGCATATGGTTGCATCGCAATATTTTATTTTAAATTATTTTATAATATTTTTTAAAAAAATATTGCGATGCAAAATATGCATCGCAAAATTAAAATTTTTTTTTTTAATTTTTGGTTTATTGCGTTGCTAATGCGTCGCTATTTAACATAATATATTTTTTAAAAAATATTTACGATGCACTGATTTGCATCGTAATATTTTTATTTGATAATTATATTTGATAACAATTATTTTTTCTTAAAATCATTGCGATCGATTCAAGCCCTGATCCCGATAGGCGACGATCGATCTCTGACCATCGTGATCGATCCGACGGTCCGATCGACGACGATCGATGGTTGCGATCGATCCAAGCACTGATCCTGATCGGTGACGACCAATCTCGTGCTGTTGCGATCGGTCCGATCGGCGACGATCCGACGGTTGCGATCGATCCAAGTCCTGATCCCGATCGGCGACGACCGATCTCAACCATGATCCGACGGTTGCGATCGATCCAAGCCATGATCCCGATCGGCGACGATCGATCTCCGACCATCGCGATCGATCCAACGGTCCGATCGGCAATGATCCGATGGTTGCGATCGATCCAAGCACTAATCCCGATCGGCGACGACCGATCTCGTGCCGTTAAGATCGGTCCAATCGGCGACGATCCGACGGTTGCGATCGATCCAAGCCCTGATCCTGATCGGCGATGATCGATCTCAACCGTGATCCGATGGTTGCGATCGATCCAAGCCGTGATCCTGATCGGCGATGATCGATCTCGAACCATCGCTATCGATCCAATCGGCGACGATCCGATGGTTGTGATCGATCCAAGCTGTGATCCCGATCAGCGATGATCGATCTCGGACTGTCGCGATCGATCCGATCAGCAATGATCTGACGGTTGCGATAGATCCAAGACATGATCCCGATCGGCGACGATCGATCTCGGACCGTTGCGATCGATCCGATCGGTGATGATTTGACGGTTGCGATCGATCCAAGCCCTGATCCCGATCGGCGATGATCGATCTCAGACCGTTGCGATCAATCGGATCGGCGATGACCCGACGGTTGCGATCGATCCAAGCCCTGATCCCGATCGGCATCGATCGATCTCGGACCATTGCGATCGATCCGATCGGCGACGATCCAACGGTTGCGATCAATCCAAGCCGTGATCCCGATCGGCGACGATCGATCTCGAACCATTGCGATCGATCCGATCGGCGACGATCCGACGGTTGCGATCGATCCAAGACGTGATCCCGAATGGCAATGATCGATCTCGGACCGTTGCGATCCATCCGATCGGCGATGATCCGACGGTTGCGATCGATCCAAGCACTGATCCCGATCGGCGATGACCGATCTCGGGCTATTGCGATCGGTCCGATCGGCGATGATCCGATGGTTTCGATCGATCCAAGCCCTGATCCTGATCGGCAATGATCGATCTTGGACCGTTGCGATCGATCCGATCGGCGACGATCCGACGGTTGTGATCGATCCAAGCACTGATCCGATCGGCGATGACCGATCTCGTGCCATTGCGATCTATTTGATCGGTGACGATCCGACGGTTGCATCGATCCAAGCCCTAATCCCGATCGACGATGATCAATCTCGGGCCGTTGCGATCGCTCCGATCGGCAATGATCCGACGGTTGCGATCAATCCAAGCCGTTATCCCGATCGGTGACGATCGATCTCGGACCGTTGCGATCGATCCGATCGGCGATGATCCGACGGTTGCGATCGATCCAAGCCCAGATCCTGATCGACAACGACCGATCTCCGATCGTTGCGATCGATTCAATCGGCGATGATCCGACGGTTGCGATCGATCCAAGCTGTGATCTTGATCGACGACGATCGATCTCGGACCGTCGCGATCGATCCGATCGGCAACGATCCGACGGTTGTGATCGATCCAAGCCCTGATCCCGATCGGCGACGACCAATCTCGACCATTGCGATCGGTCCGATCGATGACGATCCGACGGTTGCGATCGATCCAAGCCGTGAACCCGATCGGCAACGATCCGATGGTTGCGATAGATCCAAGCCTTGATCCCGATCGGCGACGATCGATCTCGGACCGTTGCGATCGGTTCGATCGGCGACGATCCGACGGTTGCGATCGATCCAAGCCCTAATCCCGATCGACGATGATCGATCTCGGCCATTGCGATCACTCCGATCGGCAACGATCCGACGATTGCAATCGATCCAAGCCATGATCCCGATCAGCGACGATCAATCTCGGACCGTTGCGATCGATCCGATCGGCTATGATCCGATAGTTGCAATCGATCCAAACCATGATCCCGGTCGGCGACGACCGATCTCGAACCATTGCGATCGGTCCGATCGGCGACGATCCGACGGTTGCAATCGATCCAAGCCCTGATCCCGATCGACGACGATCGATCTCGGACTGTCGCGATCGATCCGATCGACGACGATCCGACGGTTGCGATGGATCCAAGCTGTGATCCCGATCGGCGATGACCGATCGATGCATGTACCAAAATTAATTTTTTTAAAACAATTGTGATGCATTTCATTGCGTTGCAATGTTTTATTTTTAATTTTTTTATATTTTAATTATATTTTATAAAATTTATTTTTTAAAAAAACATTGCGACGCATTATTTGCGTTGCTAAATTAAAAATTAATTTTTTAATTTTTTGATTTATTGCATCGCTAATGCATCGCTACTTAACATAATTAATTTTTTTAAAATATTGCGACGTAATTAATTGCGTCACAATATTTTCATTTCATAATTACTTTTAATTTTAAATTAAAAATTTATTTTTAAAAAAATATTGCGACGCAATACTTGCATCGCAAAATAAAAAATTATTTTTATTAATTTTTTATTTTATTGTCGCTATTTAACATAATCAATTTTTTAAAAAGATTGCGACGCACTGAATTGCATTGCAATATTTTTATTTCATAATTATATTTTATAAAAATTAATTTAATTTAAAATAATTGCGACGCAATACTTGCGTCGCTAAAAAAAATATTTTTTATATTTTTCTGGTTTATTGCGTTGCTATTGCGTCGCTATTTAACATAATTAATTTTTTTAAAATATTGCGACGCATTTGGTTGCGTCGCAATATTTTTATTTCATAATTATATTTTATAAAATTTAATTTTAAAAATATTGCGATGCATTATTTGCATCGCTAAATTAAAAAATTAATTTTTTTTTGATTATCTGGTTTATTGAGTCGCTAATGCGTCGCTAATTGAGTCGCAAATTTTTTTGTCACGGAGGCGTCGCAATTTGCGTCGCTATTTCAGTATTTTCTTGTAGTGACTCATCTTAGCATGTTACTCCTCAACTAGTACTCAACTCTGGTATTTCGGCTCCCTGGAATAACCCTCTTGATCTGGAGTTAAACACAAACCCCATGCTCCCTTTCCCTTCCTCTTTCTTTCTCCTTCTTCTTCTTCCTCTTCCTCTCTTTCTTTTCTTTCTTTTCTCTGGCTGAACCCACATTTCCCTTTTTCTCTAATGACTTGGGGACCAAGTCATTCATAACTTAGGGGCTAAGGCATGCCAAATGCCCATTTTGCCCTTGAACACTCTTAATGCACACTTTTTGAAAAACACATGGCTCACTTATAATCATGATATTTTGCCATTAGATTTTCTTTTTCAAATTGCCCTTAGCACATTTAGCAATTGACATCGGAGCCTTTTCCCATTTTACCCCTGATATAGCATTTTTTTAATCGATTAGAGCTTAGATTATAATTTTTTATTTAAATTGATACTTTTATGTAACATTTCTAAGAAAAGATCTCACCAACTTGAAGTGCTCGATTTTAGAAATCCAACGGTTCAAACAATACTCAAATCGAACTTAAAACGAAATAAATATGAAAATATCAAGATTTAACTCAAAAAATCTACCGTCTTAGAGTCGGCTCCAACATATTTAGAGTCGGCTCCCGCAAAAATTAGAGTCAGCTCCTGAAAATTAGAGTTGGCTCTAATACGAGGCAAAAATGCTAACCTTCTATTTTTCCATTAGAGTCGACTTCCCCTTTTGTAGGAGTCAACTCTAAAGCATGCCGGAAGTTTAAAACCGTGCCAGAGTCGACTCCACTCCAATTAGAGTCGACTCTAATTACTAAAAACATCACTTAAGGGCAAAACTCAAACTAAACTTGATTTTTCTTGTGATTTAAGCCTATTAAAACTCAAATCTCTCAATTTCTCAAATCAAACTCACTAGCACTCAAAAATATACTCATTTACTTCATAATTTCTCCTTTTTACATTTAACAAAAGGCCAACACGCCCACACTTCACTGAAAACCTCTGACTTTCATTTCAAATAAAAAATGCCGTTAATATTATCAGTAAATTATAAGGTTTTCAGGATTTTACTAATAGTGCTTGGCCATGAACAGTGCCATGCAAATGTTCACCCACGGCCTTCTCTGAAGCTCATCCAAGGGCATGAACAGTGCCATGCACATACTCTATAATCAATACTCCATGAGGGATAGAGCCAGCTTCAACTTTAAATTTCATCTTCTGCCTCAGCGGCTATACTTTGAGGCCACGTGCCTGACTTTATTGCCCATCACTGTCCACATAGGACAGCGGAAGGGTGGCGTGGGGGACACGTCTGGCAAACGCCGTAACGGTCGGCCACGCCCTGCTGCAGCCTGCAACAGCTGTCCAAACCAAGCAATACCTACCAACTATGCAGCCACCCATATTTGACGGAACATAGCTTGCAACTCTGACAAATCACATGGAGGCCAGCTCCACTGTGCTGCCCCCATCATCAATGCTCTGACAAGTGATTATGCCCCAAGGCTGATAGACTCTAAGCACCAATAAAATGGGTAAGAGGAACCCCCGACCAGGTAACTCCAAGAAACTCAAACAACTACTACACTCCAAAATGCTCACAGAGAGCACGACTCTAAGCCTCTCTCTTCTTCTTTCGAGCTTCCTCAAGCTCATAGCTATTGCCCAGAGCACTGACTTGAGCATCGAAGGGTTCCTACCGAAATCTCTAATCCTCGAGACTTGTTTGCAGGCTCTTAGATGCAAGAAGCTCACCAGAGGATCCTAGGCTCATTGGAGGAGGCGACCGAACGCTCGCGGATGTTCGAGGACGGTGATTGGCATCAACAGATTGGCACGCTGGGAAGGGGGAGAGAACAGAGCTCTGTGACACTAAGCTATAAGCCCTTACTTCCTCTATGACAACAATAGTGGATAAAAAGATAGTGATGACAAGAACCTATGAAGCTTCTGCTAGTCATGCTTGGGGGGCACCCTCAATGAGCTGAGCAATAGAGCCAACCGCTCTACTCAACCATCGCCACTATCTTAGGCCACTCAAGCAAAACAGCATGCCACTCTCATTCTGCAAATCCATACATTGACGACAGCTATCCAAAAGCTTCAGAAGTAATATCTCATGGCCATACAATAGCCAGCAAGAGCTTCTGCTCCCTCTTTAGTTGCCACTCAGGCTAGCCATCATTCATTCCATGGAAGATCTCCTCAACAAGAGGCTCACCACCATCAAGCTCATCAGCATGAGCATCTCCAAGCTCAAAAGCAAGATCTCACTGGCAAGAGCGCCATCACTCGCCATCCAAATGGGCTCCTCTCCTATGGACGGTGATGCGGGGGGAGGCCCAAGCAAGGGCACCAGCACCTCCACTCCAATCAACTTGCTTCCCAGGGGACAGACCACCAGCAGGCTGATGTATCCAAATCAATAGAAGGAGACAAATTCATTCAGAGATACTTCATAATGACAACCTCTTCTACTCAGATAGTCATAGTCCATAAGAGGCGAGCAATCCTGGAGCTATCTTTGGCCAATAAGGAGCTGATCAGCACTCCTCCCCGATCGCTTTTTCTTCCTTCGAACCATCTGCATCAAGTGCCACATCATCATCATCACCTAGCACATCTTTTTGGCTGGGTTCTCTTCAAGAAGTAAGGTCTTGGCCTGGCTGCGCAAGGTGGGAAGGACGTGGTCCAAGTCCCAGCTCAGTGCCATACCATGCAAACTTAAATAAATGAGATTTAATGTATGAGGGGAGGGAAGCTTGGTTTCAGCGAAAGGACAAAGAGAGGACATTGGGTGGAGGGGTCATTATGTCCTGCCATTTCATGTACTTGGATGTCAGGGCTCCATTAATGCCAAAGAAGACCAACAATGCTGGTGCTCCTCTGCTCTCGAATGATCTTCTTCGCCTCTACAAAATACCTTGATCTAGCACCAGGAAAAGCTGAGGAATGCTCTCTGTCCCGACTCCATGCTGACCCCCAGCATTATCGAGCACGATGCAAAGGCCAAAAAGCTACAAAAGCTAAGTACACTACACTGTAAGAAAAGCTTCTTTTTCATTAATATTTGAATGCACTACAGAAAGATCAACAGTAGCATCGGCAACAAAGACTGACTCCATCGCCATCATCAACTTAGCCTCAATGGCTCAGTCACAGCCTTAACAGCATTGTCAAAGTCTCAATGGCTTCATCCTAGTCTCAGCAGCTTCAACTCTATCTCAACAGACAATGGCCAACTGAGCAATCATTTTTAGACTTCACGCCAAAAGAAAAAGGCACATGACGACTCTCAACTCTTAGATCACCCTCCGGGGTTAAAAGGCATCTGACAACTCTCAACTCTGAAGTCACCCTCTGGGTTAAAAGGCTCCTAACGACTCTCAACTCTAAAATCACCCTCTAGGGTTAAAAGGCACATGATGACTCTCAACTCTTAGGTCACCCTTCGGAGTTAAAAGACATCTGATGATTCTCAACTCTCAGGTCACCCTTTGGGGTTCAAAAGGCTCCTGAGCCTGGTCCAAGCACCCTCAGGTTACCCTTCGGGGTTAAAGGCTCCCAAGCATGGTCCCATCATAGCGACTCTCGGGTCACCCTTCGGGGTTCAAAAGGCATCTGAGCCTAGTCCAAGCACCCTCAGGTTACCCTTGGGGATTAAAGGTTCCCGAGTGTGGTCCCATCATAGCAACTCTTGGGTCACCCTTCGGGGTTCAAAAGGTATCTGAGCCTGATCCAAGCTCCCTCAGGTCAACCTCCAGGGTTAAAGGCTTTCGAGCATGGTTCCATCATATCGACTCTTGGGTTATCCTTCAGGGTTTAAAAGGCTCCCGAGCATGGTTCCATCCCAGTGACTCTTGGGTTACCCTTCGGGATTTAAAAGGCTCTCGACGGCCTCAACTTTGCCTCAGTGGTTTCATCACAGTCTCAACGACATCATCACAGTCTCAACGGCTTCATTTCAGCCTCAGTGGCTTCAACTCTGTCTCAGCGGCTAGTGGCTAACCGGGTAATACCTTTGTTTAAATTATATACTTGCAACATATTGCTGGTCACTTTCAACCATTCAAGAAGAAGCCCCAAGTCAACTCATAGTAGGGAGAGGCCAACTCTTTGCCTCAAGTTGACGGGCACCCATCTTCAAATTTCATGACAAAAGTAGAAGGCCCAAAGTCAACTCAAAGTCAGAAGAAACCAACTCTTCAACTCACAGTTGACGGGCATCCGCTTTCAGACCCTACATCGGGAGAGGATTACTGGCTGCTCCTAGCCAGTCTAAGGTAATCAATTTACCTCCAATATTACTTAAATTCTTTGAGCAGACAAAAGCCTAAGAGAGCATGCATACATGGTCACAAGTCCACACAAGGCAGACGAAAACTATCCAAAGCTGGCATGCAGAGACAAGTGCAAAAGAAAGATATTACCATTCCTACACTCCTTTCACTTGGTGGATGTAGGGCATGTGGTTGCACAAACTCAAGAGTATGGGGGGCATCTGATGGGGCCAATGAGCCCTATGGACAATGATAATCTCACCGGGGTTAGACCATTCATTTCGGGAGTCGGCCCTCGGCCTCTTTTTCTTGGCCATGAACAATGCTCGGCCATGAATAGTGCTCAGCCATGAACAGTGCTCGGCCTCTTCTCCTTGGCCATAAACAGTGCTCGGCCTTTTTTTCTTGGCCATGAACAATTCTCAACCTTTTTCCCTCGGTCATGAATAGTGCTCGACCTATTCCCCTGGGCCATGAACAGTGCTCGGCCTCTTCCCCTCGGTCATGAATAGTGCTTGGCCATAAATAGTGCTCGGCCATGAATAGTGCTAGTTCATGAACAGTGCTCCGCCTCTTCCCTCGGCCTTGAATAGTGCTTGGCCATGAACAGTGCCATGTAAATGTTCACCCATTGCCTTCTCTAGCGCTCATCCAAGGACATGAATAGTGCCATGCATATACTTTATAATCAATACTCCAAAGGGATAGAGCCAGCTTCAACTCCAAATTTTATCTTCTGCCTCAGCGGCTATACTTTGAGCCCACGAGCCTGACTTTATCGCCCATCACTGTCCATACAGGACAGCGGAAGGATGGCGTGGGGGATACATCTGGCAAACACCGTAACGGTCGGCCACGCCCTACAGTAGCCTGCAATAGCTGTCCAAACCAAGCAATACCTGCCAACTATGCAGCCACCCATATTTGATGGGACATGGCCTGCAACTCTGATAAATCACATGAAGGCTAGCTCCACTGTGCTACCCCCATCATCAATGCTCTGACAAGTGATCATGCCTCAAGGCTGACAGACTCTAAGCACCAATAAAATGGGTAAGACGGACCACCAATCAGGTTACTCCAAGAAACTCAAACAACTACTACACTCCAAAATGCTCACAGAGAGCATGGCTCTAAGCCTCTCTCTTCTTCTCTTTTTCAAGCTCACAGCTATTATCCAGAGCACTGACTTGAGCATCGGAGGGTTCCTGCCAGAATCTTTGGACCTCGAAACTTGTTTGCAGGCTCCCAGGCGCAAGAAGCTCGCCGAAGGATCCCAGGCTCACTGGAGGAGGCAACCGAACGCTCGCGAACGTTTGTGGATGGTGATTTGGCATCAACAATCATAAATATTCAAAAAGTTAGAACAAAAGAAGGAAGGCATAATACTTGGTAGCTGGAGGTTGATGGGTTGAATTAATGCTTGTGATCAAGTGCTCATTTCCATTACAGAAGATAGCATGCAGTGGTCTTTTTATAATCCATCTTACATCTTCTAATGTCATGCTTTTATTTTCTTGTTTTCAGTTTGCTTTCATTGGATCAACTCAAACTGGTATGGCTATACTTGAATTGGCTGCAAGAAGCAACCTCAAGCCAGTGACATTAGAGCTTCGAGGCAAGTCCCCTATGATTGTAATGGACGATGCTGATATGGACCGAGCAGTAGAGCTTGCACATCTTGCTTTATTCTTTAATTAGGTTTGCTTCGTCAGTTGTATTTCATGGTTATAGACCCCAAAAGAAAGGAAACATTCTTGGAGAATGATATAATATACAATTGGATGCTTTTGTACAGGGATAGTGCTGTTGTGCGGGGTCTCAAACTTTTGTGCATGAAAATATGTAATGATGACCCTTTCAAAAAAGGTATTGAACAAGGCCACTATGAACATGGTATGGAGGGTTGAACCTTATCTGATATATGGGTATTAAATCCTAGCATATTTTGGGTTTTACTTTTATTGTGGTTGTTAATTTTGTGGACAATGTATTCATTTTGTGGGAATTAATCTTACAGGTACCAATGTTGTCATTTATCGAGGGCAACCAATACCGACATGTTGTTATGTATCGAGGGCAACCGATACCATCCTGCCAATTTTGCCTTGTTCATTTGATTCCAAAAATTTTATGCTTGTTTGTGCTGTGATATTATTTTGAACCTATTGAATTCAATTTGGCAATGATGATAGGGACTATCAATTTATTTTGACGCTGATTGTGTGGGCTGTGAAATCATGACTTGAAGGGCATTTCTAAATGCAACCGTTGTGAAGCATATGTTTGACACTCTTTTATCCTAGGTGAGTGGAGTGTTGAACATTCATAAATGTGCTATAAAGTTGCCTATTCTTTTGTTTTTCTTGATGGCCTTGTGGTGAAATGAATTGCGCAGATCTTCCTATAGGTGAGAAGCTTGTGGCAGGTAGTGGCATTGGAGGAATGGACGCCACCCAGGAGATGTTGGACTTTGCTGCAGAGCACAACATAACAGGTGACATTGACTATTCTACAATTTTCTTGTTTAATGAATAATTCATAAAAGGGTTGATCTGAAATATTTATGAGAATTATTGTAATATTAATCCAAGCTAATGTGTAATTTTCTTGTTTCTTTATTTCAGACATGATTAATGTTGTTGTTTTATGGGTTGGAGAATTTGTTGCTATGCTTCTTGCACTGGTTATGCAAATTTGAGTAGATATTTGGGATAACAGGGCATGTTTGCTGTTAAAATCCTTCATTATACAAATTTAAATTATTTTAGGTATGGTTCCTATTATTCTTTCCATCAAAATTGAGCTTACTAATGTGTCAATAATGTTTTTATTGTCAAAATAACTATGCCCATTTGCAGTGCTGCCATAATTTGTGTTTATGTTGATATTGTGGTGGAAGCTTTTCTATAGCTGCTTGTTTTTCATATTAACTACTCATGGTAAGTATTTTGGGGAAAGGCCTGGTTAGTGATGCTGATGAAGTTGCAGAGATCAGTGATGCTGATGAAGTTGCAGATCAAAGCTGCTCGCTTTGAAGAGTCGCTGAAGTTTGTCCGAAGAAGTGTTAGTGATGTTGACATCCGAAATATTAGGCTTTTGTGCAAACTTTGCAGCAATCAAGGGGTCTTGGAAGCAAGTTTCGTTTCTCAAATCAATCAGGCGCTGGAGCTGGGACTGTTGGATCTGATCCGTTTTCATGTACCGTGTTCATTTGGCTCATGTGGATACATAGTGAAGATACTTATTTGTTCATTCAACTTCCTAGATGGCTAGGGCAATAGATGTAGAACTTGTTTTTCTTTTGCATCTTATCCAGTTTTCAACTGTTTTAAGAATTATTAGAAATGACAGTTGCACCATTCTGTTTCATACTTATTATGATTGCTCAAAAATAAAATGTACCGTTAGCAAGATTCAATAACAAAATTTAAAAATCTAAATTCACATAAACTCAAAATACTTTCTGTGATGATTCCTTGTAGAGATATGTTATGTTGAATTTAACTTGACCATTTCTATTCTTCGGCAGCTGATTGCAGTGTAATTATTGCAGTGAAGTGGTGCAAGTAATATCATCATTATTGATGTCAATGATTATTACAGTAGCTCAAAATGTTTGTGTGTCAGATGATGCCTTTGTGTCCCTCTGTTCGTCTTCATACACCGTTTGCGATGCCGTAATATCATCATCAGGCTGCTAAACTCGATGGGGTTTGCATTTTAATTTGATAGCATTGCGTGTCCTGTAGATCTGATGGCTAGGAGTGTTATGGCAAGTTGTCAACATGTAAGGTCAAATAATAATTATAATTTATATGGTAAGTGGAGAATTAAAAGGAAAAAAAAAGAAAAAAAATTTGCTTGGAAGAGACTTGCAGCAGGCTGGAGGTGGGCCAGTTCGCTTTCTCATCAAGCAAGGCTATTTGTACTCATTAAAATTTTGCTTGGCCTGGGTTCACTTTTTTTTTTCCTTTTTTTTGTTTTGCCCCCCTTTTTAAGTATATATATGTTGTCATGATGATAGCTTTTGCTTTGAGATGGTTCATTTCGCATCTCCCTTGTTCGGATGCTCGATAAGGTCATCTAGCAGGGCATTGCTTTTAAATTCGCTATGATAACAGAGTTTACAAAGATAATATCTTTCGATATTAAAAATCTAACATTAAATTTAATTTTAAAAAAAAGAAAAAAAGGGGACAAACTTGAGTAGTCCTTCTCTTACCTCGAGAATAAAATAATTTAACATAATAAAATTTTTATTATTATAATATAATAATTTTTATAATAATTTTATGTTATTAAAATAATGCAAATATAGTTGTTGTTTGGGCTATTCAATCCAAATTGATCTGGACCGTTTGATCAATTGTTGTGTTAAAAATTGTTAAGGTAGTTTAGGGTTTAAATTAATTTTTTGAGGGATATCATTTCCTATCCCTCCAATTAAATACAACTAGAGGGGATAAGAAAATGTTATCCCGAGAATTTACCTTTTTGCATTTGATATGATCCATGGGATAGCCAGAGGAATATTCCATGAATAAACTCTATCCCGTACACTTATCCAGGAATAGTGTTTTTTTGTCAAACACTACCTTAGGCTTTGTTTGATATGGGGGATAAGGCTCTTTATCCCCAAAAGCTATAACTAGGAGGAATAATTCTAAAAAAGTTTAAGCAGAAGGGATAACCTATGTTTAACCATGGGTTATCTCCCGAAGATGTCACATCCATATACTAGAAAAAGCAGCCTATTGCTAGATTATCGATCATACATTAAATAAAGATATATAATTGTTTAGCGAAGTCAATCAAATATAACTAAATAATGATTTATTATTTAGTTTTATACCTTCTCTTGTTAAAAAATATTGTATATCTTTTCTAAAATGCTCTTATTATGCTTGGATAATATGTTTTTATCAGAATATTACTATGATAAGTGTGTGCATATTTGATTTTCATCTTTAAACGTAGAAGTTTTATGGATATGTAATACTAGTATTTGCATCTTATTAAAGAAAAAAATAGCTTGCTAGCTATTTATGAGTATGTTATTAGCTCCCCAATTTTTTTTCCACTTTTTTGTTTCCAATAAATTGCTTAATTGATGACAAATAGCTAGAACCATATATATAATATCTCCTCCAATTTTAATTAATAGAAAATCAAAGCAAATAAAGCAACGTCCACTTTTTATTCTATAATACTAATTTTGGATAAATCTATAGTATTGAATTAATGTAGTGTAGATAACAAAGTTTTATCCTTTCAATATAAGAGTGTTAATTCATGAGGATGTCTCTGTTCCCTTTTTTTTTTTAGGCATCGAAAAGCAAAAAAAGTCACCCACATCACTAATCATTTTGATTAATGCCTAACACACATCTAGTCATATGGTTAATGATGCTACAAGTTGATAATAAAATGTTGTATGTTGGTGCTACTACTTTGTTAACATTAGATTTATATTTACATATATTTTAATTTTTATGATATGAAATCCAAATCATAATTGTATTTTTATAAGAGTAAGTGAGAAACTTATATTTTATAAGCATGACTAAAATGCCTATATTTTTTTAAGGAAAAAAGGGGGTTTATCACCTTTTCCTAATTTCTAACAACAATTTTAGTAATTCACCTTATGCCTCCAATACATTTCACATAAAAGATGGAAGCAATCAAGAAAAGAACTTTTATCCACTATATTGTAACTTAACAAATTAATCAAATTTTAATCCCAAGAAAAATCTAGTGAAGAAAAATTGATCAGAACAATGATATAAATGAAAAGGAGTCCATAGATTAAATCTAGGCCCAAAGGATATACTTCAATAATAGATGCTATCATGAATAGTGTTTTTCAGGGCTCATCAAACAATAAGATGGTAGCATATTTGTTTTACTCATGTGAAATATGTTGTGCCAAAATATCACCAATTGCTACATTTAGTTATTATGTAACCAAATTGACTTGGACTTTACGTCTTATCTAGAAGGTCTCACATAAAATGACACTTAAATTCTTTGATGTCATACACATGTCTTTGTATCAAACGAGTTCATCCTGGCGGACTTCAAAATTTGTAAAAAACAACTAAATTGAACTCCAGTCTGCGGGCAACTCTATAAGAGATAACGATAGCAGTGGCGGTTTTATTAAAGTAAAGTTAAACTAATAAGAAAGTTAATGACTTAAATCTTGTGTACACGTGGTAGGAGAGTCAGTGGGAGTGAACAAAAAGGCATAGGTAAAAGTTGTTCTATCTTTCTCCTTCTCTCTACTTCCTCTCTCTCCAACCCATCCATAAATTCGTTCCTCCATTTTTCTTCTAAGCTCTATCCGACACTACTCTCTTCGCAGAAAGTTCTATAAGAGAGACAACGAAAGCTATTTAACAGGTTTGATTTCTATTTCAATAGACCGGATCGCTATACGTATTGTTCGAGCACTAGATCTAAAAAATTGATCCCAATGATCATCATATGGAGATTTCTAGAATTTCTTAGCTTTGGATCTATAGATCTAGTATTCAAGATCCTACACTAGTCTTCAAAAATCATTTACCCCTTAGTTTCTACCATTGTTATCTTAAACTTTTGAAACTTTCTATTTTATTTGTTTTTGCAATAAATGGGATTTTATCTTTGCTTATGTAATGCCAGAGCTTCATGTTATATGTTGTGCATTTCACTATTTAAGAGTTTTTAATGTATTTTTGTCACTTCGATTGTTTTAATTTTTCTGAAATCATGAATTGATTTGCTAATTTTAAGCATTCTTGAATTCCATTTTTCATATCAATTATTGATTAATCAAACCATGTCAGATCATTTAGAAAGTGATCAAAATTTCTTGCCATATTGTGGTTATCTTCTATCTTCAAGCTCAAGAACACATGCGCACCGTCACGATTCAACAAGATTTTTCTATAGCAAGAAATATAGAAAAGAATAAAACCTAATATTTAGATCCATGAACTTCCTAGGACATGGTTACAGGTATGTCCTCATGATATATTACATTTATTGTTCCACATATTAACCATGAGAATGCACATAGATTTTTTTTTGTAAAAATAACGAAAAGCATATGCTGGATCACCCAATCTCCACATGTTTGTCATCCATGTGTGAGAATTTCTTAGATTTTACGAATATTATTGCTTGTGGAAGGTCCCTACTTAGCCTTGATGTTTGGATGATCATGGTCTTGGAAAATATTGATTGCACATTGGTGACTGCGTACATAATTTAGATGCGTGCAAGATAAGAAGATATTTTATCCTATGCATACAATTATGATTGTCTTAGCTTGCTTGACTTCTAAGGTTTTTAATATAGTTCATGTAACCAGAATACTAATGTAGGTTATTAATATAGGTTCAGTATTTTTCTGTCATCAAGTCTTGTTAATCTTTACATATATGCTCATTAATTTGCATTGGTGTCAAATATGAGATCTGGTGCTTGTTTTGTAAATATCACTGTGAAAATGGTACACTGAATTAGGCTAGACTTTGCACAAATCAAACATTCTTTATTTTTCTCATCTTTAATGCTCATGAATGGATTTATCTCCAATTCATTCTAAATGAATATCTCAAGGAAATAAAAAGTAAGTATGTGAGCATTTAAGTATTTTCTTCTATTTTTTGGTTGTTAAAAGTTTTCCTCTAATGGAAACTTGACCAACAATGAATGAAAGCTATAGTGATAGCTTTTACAGACTAGTCACTCTCATTTGGTTGCCCAAAAGTTATTCCTCTCTCTTTTCCTGAAACTAATTTTTCCTTCTCTCCTTTTCTCTTTCTATGCAACAGAAATCAAGTTCCAGTTCCCTCTCTCAAGAAAAGGATGCAAGCTTTCGAGAGAAGAAATCAATGCAAGCGCATATCCTTCTGATTTAGCCATTACATCAATACAATCACATCAGACAAGGTAAAAGGAATCATCCTAGTGTAGCAAGACTAAAAAGAGCAAAGGGTGACCAGCTAAAATACTCAAAGCTTGTCAAGACTCTGGTTCAATGAACATGTATGACTGTTTCACCAACCTCTAGTTATATAATATAATAAAGAAGCCTCTACTAGTACAAACCACTAGCAATCTTGTTCTATCGCCACTCTTTAACACCAGGGCTCACTCACCCTCCCAATTCATCAAACCATGGGTGAAAATTTGAATGGCAATGGCAATTGGAGTTACCAGCAATTCTTAGAGCAGCAACACCATGAGATTAATGCTCAGAATGTCTTCAATCAGTGCTCTTTTGATGAGATGACCATAGAGGATATCCTGGTGATATATGGCATAGTTAAGAGAGGGAATAATAGCTCCTGTTGCCGCCGGGATCTGTCCTTCGACTCGGCGCGGCCAGTCTCCTGATCTGGGTTTCCTCCTGGGCGGACCTGCATAGAAGTCCTCATGCGAGAGGCATTGGGGGTGGCCCTCCGTGAAGACCCTCCGACGCTTAAGTCAGGGGGGACCGACGATCAACAAAATGAGGAGAAGGATCTCTTTAGGGAGTCCCTCCAGGGTGGCTGATCGGAGCTCTGGGGGAGCGCCGACGAGCAGTGAGAGTGAGTGAGTGTGGGAGTAAGCCAGGGGCCGTGAGCGTGTACCTGAGAGAATCTGGGGATGTCCTATTTATAGGCAATCACCTGGGTCTTGAGTGCCTTATGGAAGGTTCGAAGGTTGTTAGGATACGGAAATGATTCGTATCAAGCCGTTGTAAGGCCGGTGAGATCCGTATCTTGTTCGTTGAAGGATCGACGGTTGGGAGAGCTCTTTGATGGCCTGAGATTTGATAGATGCGTAGGTCCCAGGTGATTATTCTAGATCCTAGACCACTCCTTAGCATGATTTTTGTTTGGGATTCTGTTACGATAGGCCTAGGCTCTCCCATGTTGGGTTCCACGGAGGGGAAGTCGAGTCGTGGATTGCTCACGGGAGCCGAGCTATAGGTAGCTCGGGAAGCCGAGCTATAAGTAGCTCGGAGAAGCCGAGCTATGGAAACTCGGGGAGACCGAGCTACGGAAGCTCAGAAAAGCCGAGCTATGGGAAGCTCGTGGGAGCCGAGCTATAGGTAGCTCGGGGAAGCCGAGCTATGGGAAGCTAAGAGCCGAGCTATAGGAAGCTCGGTGGAAGCTGAGCTATAGGTAACTCGGGAGAGTCGAGCTACGGGAAGCTCGGGGGAGCCGAGCTATAGGTAGCTCGGGGAAGCCGAGCTATAGGTAGCTCGAGGAGAGTCAAGCTACGGGAAGCTCGGGGGAGCCGAGCTATAGGTAGCACGGGGAGCTCGGGGAAGCTGAGCTTCGGGAGGCTCGGGGAAGCCGAGCTTCGGGAAGCTCGGGGAAAGCTGAGCTACGGGAAGCTCGGGGAAAGTCGAGCTACGGGAAGCTCGGAGAAGCTGAGCTATAGGTTGCTCGACCTGCTGGACCACATTAGTTTAGCTCGTTCCTCGGGGGCATATTGTAGTGGGGGGGGATGGGCTGATCTTAGCCCCTTCGCACGGTTATCAACGTAATGACGATTCTACCCCTCAACACATGCCCCCCACTCCCTAGTTCGAAGTGTAGGTTCGGGCGTAGGGAGTATAGACCTAGGTGGCGATCCGAATGGGGGGACGCGTATTTGACAGCCTGCGCAATGATGCTCTAATTAATGCCGTGGGGCCATCTTGCCTTTTCGAGGTGGATCTCATTCCTTAGGGGCAAAGGTAATGGCTGGGGAAGCACCGTGAGAAATCTCAATTTTCATGACGCCCGTAGTGGCAGTTCGGATGCCTAGGTTGAGATGCCTCACCCTCACCCTGAGGCGGTTTCAATCAGAAAAATGGAGTCGTGGCGGCGCTATCCCTATTTATAGTGCCCTTTTCGCTTTCCCTTAGAGAACTTTGTCTTCCCATTTTTGCTGCGATCTTGCTCAGCATCTCTTGCGATTGAAGATATGGTGAGCCCAAGTGACCAGGCTTTGGAGGTGACCTTGGCGGATTTGGAACGGATGCGCCGCTTGTACAAGATCCCCCAGGATGTCATCTTGTTGCTCCGACGGCTGAGGATAGGGTGACATCCGGATTAGGGGATGGGGCATTCTGCTATGAGGAAAGTTTGAGGGCAGGCCTCCGGTTCCCTCTTCATCCGTTGGTGCGGGAGGTGATGAAGTTCTACAATATATGCTTCACCATGGTAGCTCCCAACAGTTGGTGCAACCTCATCGGGTTTATCTCGTTGTGCAAACGCCTCGGAGTGACCGCAACCCTTTCGATATTCAGGGTGTGTTTCAATCTGGTCTCCGGGAGGGCCTCAGAATGGCCTTACATCGGTCCCCGGAGATCCTTCAAGATGATATCGGATAACCCATCGTCGATAAAGGAGTGGAAGTCGCGTTCTTCATAGTCGAGGGGAATATTGGTTTGGACTTCCCTTGAGTATGGGGGCAGTACGTGAAGGATCCAGAAGCGCACCCAGAATTAACCGAGTCGGAGAAAAGGGATCTGATCATGCTGTGCGGCAGTCGGGCGCTCCCAGCCAGCGTTCTCCTATCGAGGACGCTCTCTTTGCGACCGGATTGAGCCCCATCGATCCCCGTGGTGAGTATTACTCCGTGGTTGATAGTTTAGCGTGGCTCCATTTTTGGTCTCTATGCGAACTAACGGGCGAATCATGTTGCCCCTACAGCTGAAAGGTCGGCGCTCGCGGATCAGATGAGGGAGGAGCTGGGAAAGCGCCGCAGGATCTTGCTCCAGCAGCAAGCATCGGTCCGAGAAGAGGTCTCGCCCTTCTGGATCCCGCTCTAGGGGGATCGGGGGAGACGGTGATGACCGGCGCTCCTCATCGCCGCGGGCCGAAAGTACTGAAGTTTCGGCGGTGCACGATCTTTCGCGCCGGAGGAGGGTCTGTCTGGGGGCGAAGACCGGGAAGTTACGGGGGTTTCGGAGGAGGCTGCTGAGGTTTCCTCCCCTCCCATTGTTGTTTTGTCTGACGATGGCGAAGGAGAAACGCCGGTTGGCTTGGGGGCCCCGTGGCGAGGCGGTTCGGCCTCCCTCATTGGAGGCCAGTGGCTCGGCGAGGTTACGGAGGTGGGAGCGACCTTCGCTTCCATCGAGGCGGGGGAAGAGGTTGCGGCTGCTGAGGTTCGGCCTGGGTCACTGGTAGGAGAGCCAGCAGGCGACGAGGAGATGGCCGAACCTGCCGAACCAACGATCGAAATTCGCAGGGGGCTTTCTGGTGAAGGGCCTTCCGCCGAGGCACAGGAGGCTCCGGGGGAGCCGAAGTTCCTGAAGAGTCTGTTGTGGGCAGGGGGATTTCTGAGGAGATAGAAGCAGAAGAAGAGGAGGAAGGAGAAGGAGGGGAGCCGGCGAGCGAAGGGGATGCTCCGGTTGGGGCTCTCCTCGCCGGAGTCGAAACGCCCGAAGCTTCTCAAGCGAGGGCCCTGGTGGAAGCTGGCCTATCGAGGAGCTCATGGGTCGCGGGTGTCCAGGTGGCTCCCTGGGCAGACTTCCACTCACGCGACCCGGAAGTGAGCGCCAGGTTCTCCGCTCTGATGCGGTCCGCGTTCCAAGGGGGAGAGTTCCTCAACAGGAGGGGTCATTCGGAGGACCTTGTTGAGATAGCCTTCCGTCGCACCGGGGCCGAGTGAGGCTTTTCTTCTCCCGAGATTGACGATCTTGCTCTCACAAGGATCGCCACAGACTACGCGTCTCGGGTAGGTTGTCGCACCGAAGTTGGGTCTTTAGTCAGTTAGTTCGACTATGTTTTTTATGCGTGTAATCTTTTTTGCAGAATGCCCTGATCATGAGGGCACTGAAATGGCGCTTGCATCTGGCTGTTGGAGCTTGGGCTCGGGCCCGCTAGGAGGCCGATCACTTCAAGGAGAGGGCGGATTCCACTGATAAACTCTCTCGAGCCCTGGTGGTCCTCCAGAGGGAGCTCGGGAGGCTCGCAGGATTCTTGCAGTTGAGAGGGAAAGAGCCCCTCGACTCACCGTGCAGGTTGGTGAACTCCAGAGGAGCTTGGGGAGACTCACAGGATTCTTGCAGTTGAGAGGGAAAGAGCCTCTCAACTCACCATACAGATTGGTGAGCTCCAAGGCTTCCGTGAGCAATCCGAGAAGGCTAGTCTGGAGCTTTCTCAGGCCAGGCGGAGCATGAAGGCAAGGTTAAGTCCATGCAACTATTCTTTGATAAGAGGTGGGACCAGCTGAAGGCCAGCCACACTGAAGATAAGGCCAGCTGGAGCAAAAAGTTCGAGAAGGAAGAGCGCAAATGCCGGCGGCAGCAGGACCACCTCACCCGCCTAAGCAAGGAGCTTGCCGATACACAGGATCGGCTAAAGTGGTCGGATGAGCGAGCCGCCCGACTATCTGATGAGGTCGACTTTGCTCGTCAGGAAATCGGAGATACCCAGGCCCGGGTGGACGAACTAAAGGAGAGCCTCGACAGAGTCAATCGGCTAAGTCCAGGGCTCTCAACAGGGTCCACGTGCTGGAGGGTGAGCTAGCACGGCGGGAGGAGCAGGTATGGCTCTATCGGACCCATTCGTTTTGACCTTTCGATTTTCGCTTTACTCGGCTTTCCGCCTGCAGACGCACAAGATGGGCAGGAATTCCAGGGACGGTTAGTGGCGTTCGGAGAGGAGGCCTCGAGGCACCGAAGGATCTCCGAACTGGAGAAGCATTAGCCAAGGCAAACGCGCGGGCCTCCTGGAGATGGAGGAATACAAGAATCCACCGAATTTACCGACGAACGTAGGGTAGCCTGCGCCGACGCCTTTCAGCTAGGGGAAGACGAGCGCGGGCTAAGGTTGCCCAGGCTTACCCGACCTGGATCTGTCATGCTTGGCAGTCAACATTATGAAGCATACACCCCAGGGGCCGAGGAGGATGAGTATGGAGAAATATCGGATGTGACCTCGAAGCTATCCTGGGAGCCGATGCGACTACCGACGCACCCGCCGTGGCACCTTCGAGAAGGGAGAGCCAAGCAATGCCCCTGCTGATGTGGCCGCAGGAGATGCTGGGATTGATCCCAAATCCTGACCCTTCGGGGAGTTATATGTGTTTTTCTTTTCTTTTTTGTAGTTCGACCGGAAATCAATAAATGGATCGGCCACTTTTCATTCGTTTGTCTTCCCTGGATGATTTTTGTCTCGAATTTTGGAGGAATATCCTTGTAGAGGCCAAGGCATAGGGATTGTCTCAACGAGAAAGGTCGGACGGTAACATAGCCTAGTACAAAAGGAAGTTGAGGACGATTTAACTCGACTTAGGCCGAATGACACGGTGATTCGATCATGCTCGAAGGATGAGATAGCCTTTTAAGGGCCGAGGGAAAAGTAGTTCGACTAGGCCGAAGAACGAAATAGCTCGGCTAGGGCCGAGGGACGAAGTAGCTCGGCTAGGGCCGAAGGACAAAGTAGCTCGGCTAGGGCCGAAGAACGAAGTAGCTCGGCTAGGCGATACTTTGGT
Source organism: Calamus simplicifolius (assembly GCA_900491605.1). NCBI lineage: Eukaryota > Viridiplantae > Streptophyta > Magnoliopsida > Arecales > Arecaceae > Calamus > Calamus simplicifolius. Next base: position 22,860 of record UESW01003524.1, read on the forward strand.
TAGTTCGAAGCATAGAAATAGTTTTGGCCCAGAAAAGGGGGATTAGGTGATGCCTAGGCCTCACACACAATCAAACTGGGGGGTCATTGCCGAGGAACGTTCGGCATCCGCGCCCCTTTTATGCATTGTCAGCGTTCTATCTTTCTCAGGCGAGTCGATTTTCGTTTTGCCGAAATGGATGATACGGCTTTGATGCCAGTAGAAAGCTACTCTAGAGTCTTCCGAAGCTTTTATTGCGTTGGTCTTTTCCCGTGCGGGTTGTTTCGGTGCGTGACGCGAGCGCTTGCCCGCCATTGGAGGATGTCATTTTCATAGGACGATCTCCCGGATCTGCCAGCTTCTGTAGATCGGCGGGCGATTTTCTGTTTTAACAACCATGATCCGGATCAAAGGAGATCTTTGCGTGCGTCATGGCTCAGGCGATGGGCTTGGCGCGCAATGGGGCGCTGCTTTCATCCTGGGAGGCCACGCGGTGGCATGGGTTAGGTATTTTGAATCTCGGGGCTTCCTGCTTTGATAGCTGCTCCCGGTTCGTTTCTGCCTATAAAAAGGGGGAAGAGGGGTCGTGTTAGGCCATCCCCAAAGTTCCCTTCCCTGTGAGAGTTTCCACAATGCCCATCTCTCTGGTGCTTCGAATGGAAGGACCGAGCTTTCTTTTCGTGAGCCGTTGTCCCCCGGATAGTTGGGGTGATGAAGAAGCCATTGAAGAGTGGCTTGCCCTCAGGGGATGAGTCCCGGAGATCATATGGAGAGCGCACAGGAGGGCCAGAGATCACACGGAGAGCGCACATATGCGCTTCCCATGTGTCCTTTGTGGTTCCCCCTTGGAGACGTACGATAGGAAGTGTACGCGGGCTCCCCATGACTCGCGTGAACTTCTCCTCCTCCCCTGGTTTGGATTCCTGGGCTTGCCCGCCTGGAGAATCTTTCGTCACATGGGGATGGTGTGTCGCCCGCAGGTACCTTGCCTTTGAGTTTGGGCAGGGTGGAGCGGTACACACCCGGTTTGGGGGAGCGCTCTGGCGCTAGGGCCTGCGAGCTTCCTTTCTACTCGCCGGGGGCCTCTCGGTTGGGTGGTTTGGGGTAACATCCCATCCACCCTTCCCGATTATTCTGATATCCCGGTTGGGTCGCGAGATATCATTATTTACCGAAGCTGGTCGCAACGGTTGGTCCATGTCGTCCGCCCATTATCGGCTCGAGCTGACTGTTCGTGGCTTGTCTGATTTGTCGGTCCGGACGCCGCAGCATCACAGTTGCCCAGATCTGCTTTGGAGCAGTTTGTTCGAGTTTTGTACTCGTCTTTATTTTATGCATTTCAATGCTCTTGTAATGCCTCTCAGGCGGTTGTAATCGGTTTTGATGACAATGAAATAAAGGAAGCTTTGTTCTTTTTCTCAATTCCTGTTTCTTTTGTGCAAAGAGTTGTCGTTGTTGGAGGCGTGAGGACATCTCGTTCGCTTTTGGACGAGGGTCCCGCGCTACCTGAGTCGATCGGGGCTTGTAAGCTGCCCGGGTCTAGACGGAGATTTAGAGACTGTTTGGTGGTAAAATATGTTCCTTGACTCTGGCCGAAGCTCGGAAATTCATGATTCGATCTTATTGGAGTTCGGACATTTGTGGCCCGGCCCTGCCGAGGTTCGGAGAATGGTTGCTTGGCCCTGCCAAGGTTCGGAGATTTGTTGCTCGGCCCAGCTGAGTTCGGAGATTTTGTTGCTCGGCCCAGCCGAGGTTCGGAGATTCAGAGCTTGGAGGGATGACTTAGTCGTCACCATGAGTCATGATGCTAGGTCCCTGCGAGGTTCGGTGAGGAGCGTCAAGGCAGAACGGGCGGTGCATGGTCACGCCCTCCATTTACGATTTGACTATTCCGGGGGAGCGAGTTATTGCCAGGTGCTGGCGCTCTCTCTTTTTCACGCTTTCCGAAAGGCGGCCGATTTAAGAGAGCTTGGGAAGTGTTGAGGGCATTTATTGCGGGGGGCCGGCAGATCGGGAAGTACCCCGTTTCTAGAGAAGGAGGGGGGTTCCCGAACAGTCCGTCTGCATTTACCGATCTCGCTTGGGATGGGGCATGACCCTTTGGATTCTGCAGGCGCCAGTTAAAGCGGCGACACATGGTGAATTCTCACGGGTCGGTATTTATGGCCCGACTGATCGAGGTACTCGCCTGAAGAGTATAAATACGGACGAGTGGGGTGCTGGTGCTCGCCATCCTTTCGGTTCGATCTTTGAACAGCTTTCAACATGGCTTTTCGAGGAGGAGAGCAACCACCTGACGGATTAGGCGCAGTGATCAATGGTCTGAGGCATCCAGAGGGGGCCGTCCCACCATTACGGTTGACGGCCAGGCCTTGGCGTCGGCCTTCGCGAGCCATGAACGGCTCGAGAGGGTTGTCGAGGAGTACGTCGCTGTCTCTACGAGGGAGGTCGCGGCCCTTCGCCGGGTGGTGGACCGGCAAAGGGGGGAGATAGCATCTCTCCACCGACAAGTCGCCGAGCTGTCCCAGCGCTTGGAGGACTTGTCAACTCCCGGAGAAGATAGTGAGCCTTAGTGAGGGCTCCTTTTACTTCTTTTTCTTTTTTACCGTTGTTGTCTTTCTTCTCTTTTTAATCAATGAATATGAGGATTTGGCATACGGTGCATCTTATTGTTTCCAAAGCATTTGCGAATGTTGATTGGGATTTATCAGCCGCCCGAGTTCGAGCTAAGTCTTAGGAGATCACGGTCGGGTTTAATTAGGGCACGCAAGCCACCCGAATCCGAACATAGTTTAGAAGATTGTTTAGGTTGGTCGGGGCTTGTAAGCTGCCCGAATCCGAACCACGTTTTTTGGGGGGTCGTTGGTCCCTATTTGGACCAGTGGCAGACCTAGGCGGTCCTTTAGAAGGAGATCCTTTACTTCTTCCGAGTATCAGGAGGTTTTTATTTTAGGGTATCCGAGAGGTCACCCTGCTCCAAACGATGCCTTGGGGTGCGGCTAAAGCGCGAAGGCTTTGCTCTTTGGCCGAGGATTCGGGTGTCGGGTGCGACCAGGGCACGGGAATATCGCTTGGTTGGCCCGAGGAATTCGATAGTTTAAGGTCGTTCTCCGGCTTTGGCCGAGATTTCTAGAAGCAGAATATACCCCTTGACTTTGGCCAGGGTTTATGCACTCCGGTTTTGGCCGGGGCTTCAGAGATCGTGGCTCTGTCTAGGTTCGGGATTCTGTCGCTCGGCCCTGCCGAGATTCGGTGATCTTGTTTCGGCCCAGCCGAGGTTCGGAGATTTTGTTGCTCGGCCCAGCCGAGGTTCGGAGATTTGTTGCTCGGCCCAGCCGAGGTTCGGAGATTTTGTTGCTCGGCCCAGCCGAGGTTCAGAGATTAGTTGCTTGGCCCAGCCGAGGTTCGGAGATTTCCTGTTCAAATAGGTAACTCGGTTGTGCCAAGAATTGGTGAGCAGCACCTGTTTCTTTTGCAATTTTTTGGCGATATAATGTATGATGATTCATGTTGTAAATTATGAAATATGTGCCGACAAAAAGGTATAATAAGGTATAATAAGGTGAGCCTATAAAGGACATACCCTATTGATAATACTTACGGAGATTGTCCGAGTTCCATGTTCGGGGGATGGACTTTCCTTAAATCTTGCAGCTTGTAGGTCCCCGGTCCAACGATCTCCGCTACTTGGTAGGGGCCTTCCCAATTTGGTGCCAGCTTTCCTTGCTCCAGCGGTTTGGAGACAGATGCTTTCCGGAGAACAAGGTCGCCAGGCAAGAAAGCTTTCCCTTTGACTCTGGAGGCGTGGTAGCGGGCCACCCTTTGTTGATAGGCAGCTACTCTGATCCGAGCTTTCTCTCTAACCTCCTCTATCAGGTCAAGGTTGGTGCGGAGTTCCGTCGCTGGCTTCCTCCGAGTAGCTTTCCACCCGCAGCGAAGGGAGGCCTATCTCTACGGGGATAAGGCCTCTGTGCCGAAGGCCATCCGGAATGGGGTTTCGCCTGTGGGTACTCTTGGGGTGGTGCGGTAGGCCCACAGGACATGGTGTAACTCGTCTGCCCACCTGCCTCGGGCCTTGGAGAGCCGAGCTTTGATACCTTGAAGCAAAGTCCGGTTGGTTACTTCAGCCACTCCGTTGGCTTGCGGATGCCCGACCGAGGTGAGGCGGTGACGGATTCCGTGTTCTTCGCAGAACTGGAAACTTTGGGTTGTCGAATTGCCTGCCGTTATCAGTGATTATAGTGTGCGGGAGGCCGAAACGGCATATGATGGACCTCCATACAAAATCTCTGGCCCGTGCCTCGGTTATTTGCAACTGCCTCCGCCTCAACCCATTTAGTGAAGTAGTCGATGGCGACGAAGAAATTTCCGCTGTCCCGTGGCGAGCGGAAACGGGCCAAGGATGTCCATCCCCCACTTGGCAAAGGGCCAGGCGGAGGATATAGGAACCAGGTGACGGAGGGGAGTCTTTGAATGCTTGAGTGCCTCTGGCATGGGTCGCAAGCCGGACAAGGTCGTCTGCATCCTTTTGCATGGTCGGCCAATAGTAGCCTTGACGTAGCACCTTGTGACACAGGGACCGACTTCCCAGATGGTTGCCGCAAATCCCCTCATGCACTTCACGGAGAGCATAATCTACTTCAGACGGGCGGAGACATCTGAGCAGTGGCATGGAGAAGGACCGTTTGTAGAGTTGATCGTCGATCAGTACATAATGGGTGGCTTGCAGTTTTAGCTTTCTGGCCTCTCTCCGGTCAAGTGGAAGCGACCCTTCTTTGAGGTACCTCAGAATAGGATCGAACCATGATGGCTCGGCCTCAACTTGCATTATTCGGTCGGCTTCCGTAATACTGGGTTTCTCCAAGGTCTCCAGGTGGAATTTTTGCTCGGCGTCCATTGACTCCGTGGTCGCCAGCCGAGATAGTAGGTCGGCATGGGCATTCTCAGATCTAGAATTTGAATAATCTCAAACTCGGAAAATGGGAGAGTAGGCTCCGCACCTCTCGAAGATATCGGATCATGTTTGGCTCCGAGCCTCAAACTCTCCTCGCACATGGCCCGCCACTAGCTGGGAGTCGGTGAAGGCATTGAGTTTCTTCACCTTCAGGTTGCGGGCGATTCAGACCGGCCAGCAGGGCTTCATACTCAGCTTCGTTGTTGGAGGCCGGGAAGGAGAAGCGGACACCATATTCAAAGGTCGCCCCTTTCGACTGGTGAGAACCAGACCCGCACCGGAGCGATGGGCGTTAGATGACCCGTCGACATGGAGGAGCCACCGGGCAGCAGATTTCGGTTCTTCGGGGGAGTCGGGGGTGGAGCCGTCCTCCGGGATGGTACACTCGAGGAGGAAATCAGCTAACACCTGAGCTTTGATGGCCGGGCGAGACTGAAAGTGGATATCATGCTCGCTCAGCTCGACGGCCCACTTGGTCATTCTCCTGATGTCTCCGGGCGGTGGACTACCGCCTTGATGGGTTGGTCAGTCAGGACCGTCATAGAATGCGCCTGGAAGTATGGTCGCAGCTTCCGAACTGAGGTGATCAAGGCCAACACCATCTTTTCAATTCTGCTATATCTTGTCTCCGCATCGCGGAGCAGCCTGCTGACATAATAAATTGGCTTCTGGACCTTGTTTTCCTCCCTGACTAGCACCGAGCAGACGACACCTTCTGAAATAGCCAGATATAGGAACAACGTCTCGCCCGGGCTTGGACTGCTGAGGAGTGGGGGCGAGCCGAGGTACTTCTTGAGGTCTTGGAATGATTTTTGACATTCGGGGGTCCACTGGAAGTTCTTAGCCGACCGGAGGGTTTTAAAGAAGGGGAGGCATCTTTCGGCTGAGCGCGCCACGAAGCGGTTGAGAGCCGCTATCCTCCCAGTTAGGCGCTGAACTTCTTTAATAGATGCCGGGGCGCCATTTGCTGAAGAGCTTGAATCTTCTGGGGGTTAGCTTCGATACCTCGCTGGGAGACCATGAAGCCGAGGAACTTCCCGGAGTTAACGCCGAAGGCGCACTTGGTTGGATTGAGCTTCATCCTATACCTGCGGAGCGTCGCGAAGCTCTCCGAGAGGTCCTCGACGTGCTATGATGCTTCTTTGCTTTTGACCAGCATATCGTCGACATACACCTCCATGTTCCGGCCAATTTGCTCCTTGAATACTTTATTAACTAGCCTTTGGTAGGTGGCTCCTGCATTTTTAAGACCAAAAGGCATGACACGGTAACAGTAAGTACCTCGGTCGGTTATGAAGGCGGTCTTTTTTCATCCTCGGGGGTCATCCGGATCTGATTGTAGCCAGAGTAAGCGTCCATGAATGTCAGCATTTGGTGACCCGAGGTGGCGTCCACAAGCTGATCGATCCGGGGAAGAGGGAAGCTGTTTTCGGGCAGGCTTTGTTGAGATCGGTGAAGTCGATGCAAATCCACCACTTGCCGTTCGACTTCTTCACCATGACGACGTTCGATAGCCAGCTCGGGTAATTTACCTCCCGGATGAAGTTTGCCTTGATGAGTTTATCAACTTCCTCTTCAATAGCCTTCTGCCGCTCCGGGGCAAAGCTCCTCTTCTTCTGCTTGACGGGCCGGTGCATCTCATCCACGTTGAGACGATGGAAGAGAACCTCGGGGCTGATCCCTGGCATGTCAGAGGTAGACCAGGCGAAGACGTCAGTGTTGCTTCGGAGAAATTCGATCAATCTGCGCTGAGGTTCGCCCTTTAGCAGCGACCCGATCTTTATGGTTCGGTCGGGACGAGCCTCATCCAACGGCACTTCCTCCAGCTCCTCGGCTGGCTCTCCTCGCTGTTCGGCGAAATCCTCCGAGCGTCCAGCCCGTCAACCTCCGGCATTCTGGACTGAAGGCTGGTAACGAAGCACTGCCGAGCCATGGTTTGGCTTCCTTGAACAACTCCAACTCCCGCCCGGTGGGGAATTTCATGGACATGTGTGGGATGGAGACAACTACCTTGAGGGACATCAGGCCGGGTTTGCCAATATTGCGTTGTATGGAGACCTGAGTTTGGTTACTAGGAAGTCCGTGTGAACAATGGCCACAAGGGGCCAGGCTCCTGCGAATGTCAGGGTTACGACCCCTTCCGGGATGATGACGTCGCTTGTGAATCCCATTAGGGTGGAATCCACAGCTCGAAGGTTTTCTGTGAGCAGTCTCATTTTGGCAAACACATCGAGGTACAAAACATTCACCGAACTTCCACTGTCAACAAGGATCCGGCTTACATCATAGTTATTTAAATTGAGGGATACAACTAGTGCATCATGGGGGAACTGTATCCCTCGGAGATCGTCGTCGGAGAAGGAGAGCTCGCCCGTCCGTGCTTTCTTTGGCACGATCCTTCATCATCATTTCTGGAGCTCGAGCCCGGCCTCTTCGATCATGTTGATGTGGCCGATCACGGGCGGATTTGGTGGAGGGGAGGTTGTTGAAGTTCGGGCTGGCGGTCCCCCCTTGTCCTGGCTCGGGTGCCCTCCTGAATTGGTTCAGTCGGCCCTGTTGAATCAGCCTCTCAATTTTATTTTTCAGCTGCCAGCATTCCTCAGTGTTGGCTGTGTTCTCGGTGGTAGCGGCAGTACTTGGTGGGGTCCCTCCGGTCGGGTTCCCTCGAAGAGGAGCTGGCCGGGGGAGCTGGCGCTCTATCTCCCTGAGGATCTGCGCCCGGGGCACAGTCAACGGAGTGTAGCGGTCGAATCGCCTGGGCGGGCTCCGGGAGCGATTCCTCGGCGGTGGTGGGGAGCTCTTTGGCGGCGAGGTGGACTCGGCCGGCGGACGGGTCGGTGCCTGTCGGGACCTTTGGGCTCTTTCTTCTTTGCCAGCTCGGCGCGGGCAACTCTCTGCGACTCTTCGACCCTGGCGTATTTGTCTGCCAGGGCCATCATATCGGAGAGGTTTGGGGGGTAGCTGACTTCCATCGCCAGGTAGAAGTCGCTTTCCTTCGAGACTCCCCCCGCTAAGGCGGACATAGCCACCTTATGGTTAAGGTGGTCCACCTCTAGCATGGCCTTGTTGAAGCGGCCAAGATAGTTTCTCAGGGACTCCCCCTCTCTCTGCTTGACTTCGGAGAGGGAGTCAGATCTCCGTCGGTGACGGCGGCTGCTGATGAACTGGCCAATAAAAAGATGGCTCAGCTCGTCGAATGAATCAATGGAACCTGGCTTCAAGGTGTTGAACCAGGTTCGGGCAGATCCTCTGAGGGTGGAGGGGAAGGCGCGGCAGAGGATCGCGTCGGATGCTCCGTGGAACATCATTATTGACCGAAAGCTGCTGAGGTGATCATCTGGGTCAGAAGAGCCGTGGTAGGGCTCGACGGCTGGCAACTTGACATGGGAGGGAATCACTTCCTCCATGATCCCTTTGGAGAAAGGGATGCCCTGCTCCGCCTTGGGCTGAGGCGGATGGGCCTGCTTGGCGGCGTCCAGCTCCTGACGCATCTCCCGGATCTGTCGACGGATCTCCTCTTCAGCAGTAAGAGGAGGAGCTGGGCGGGGAGAGCGCAGGGACGGCGTCGAATCATGGTGGGAGGACACCGGGGAAAGGGTCCGGGCTCGTCGAGATCTGGGAGGATCCCGGTCATAGCCGCCTCGCAGGACCGATTTGTCCCCTCTGGGTCGGTGTGGGGGATCCATGGCCTCATGCGGACCAGAGGAGGAGGTGGCCGGAGAAGAAGGAGCTGCCTCCTTATGAAGGTGCAGAGCAGGGGTGGCTGAAACGCTCCTAAACCAGATGGGTCAGGGCCTGGACCTACTGGACCAGCGTGGCGAACTGGTCCTGGGTCACCGGGATGACTGGCGACGACGTGGTCTCAACTGGTGGAGGCTGCAGCGCCGTGTCGCTCGTCGGATCAGGTCTTTGAGCAACGACCTGGTCTTGGGTTTCAGAGGTTGCTCTTCTCCGATTAGCCATTGGAGAGGTTCTACTCCAGATCGAGATCCTTATCTCCTTTCTTCAAGTTTTAATGGGACTTGAGGCCCTTCCTCTAGCGCCAATCTGTTGCCGCCGGGATCCGTCCTCCAACTCGGGCGGTCGATCTCCTGGTCTGGGCTTCCTCCTGGGCGGACCTGCACAGAAGTCCTCGTGCGAGAGGCGTTGGGGGTGGCCCTCCGCGGAAGACCCTCCGACGCTCAAGTCAGTAGGGGATCGGTGATCAACAGAAAATGGGGAGGTGGATCTCTCCGGGAGTCTCTCCAGGGGTGGCCGATCGGGAGGTCTAGGGGAGCGCCGACGAGCAGTGGGGGAGTGTGAGAGTGTGAGAGTGAGCCGGGGGCCGTGAGCGCATACCTGAGAGAATCTGGGAGTGTCGTATTTATAGGCTGTCACCTGGATCTTGAGCGCCTTCTGAAGGTTCGAAGGTTGTTAGGATACAGAGATGAATCGAATCAGGCCGTTGTGGGGCCGTTGGGATCCGTATCTTGTTTGTTAAGGGATCGACGGCTAGGAGAGCTCCTTGTTGGCCTGAGATCTGGTAGATGCGTAGGTCCCAGGTAGCTGTATTAGGTTCTAGACCACTCTTCAATATAATTCTTTGCCTGGGATGCTGTTACGATAGGTCTAGGCTCTCCCGCGTCAGGTTCCGCGGAGGTGAGTATCGGATCATGGATCGCTCAGTGAGGTCGAGCTATAGGTAGTTCGGGAAAAACGAGCCATGGGAGGCTCGGGGAAGCCGAGCTGTGGAAGCCGGAGGGAGCCGAGCTATGGAAGCCCGGGGGGAGCCGAGCTATGGAAGCCGGAGAAAGCCGAACCATGGGAGGCTCGGGAAGCCGAGCTATGGAAGCCCGGAGGAAGCCGAACCATGGGAGGCTCGGAGAAGTCGAGCTATGGAAGCCCGGAGGAAGCCAACCATGGGAGGCTTGGGAAGCCAAGCTATGGAAGCCCGGAGGAAGCCGAACCATGGGAGGCTCGGGGAAGCCGAGCTATGGAAGCCCGGAGGAAGCCGAACCATGGGAGGCTCGGGGAAACCGAGCTATGGGAGGCTCGGGGAAGCCGAGCTATGGAAGCCCGAAGGAGCCGAGCTACGGGAAGCTCGGGAAGCCAAGCTATGGAAGCCGGAGGAAGCCGAACCATGGGAGGCTCGGGGAAACCGAGCTATGGGAGGCTCGGGGAAGCCGAACCATGGGAGGCTCGGGGAAACCGAGCTATGGAAGCCCGGAGAAAACCGAGCTATGGAAGCCCGGAGAGGTCGAACCATGGGAGGCTCGGGGGGGCGCATGGCCTGACGGACCATATTAGTTTAGCTTATTCCTCGGGGCATATCGTAGCGGGCGGAGGGACGGGGTCGGTCTCAGCCCTCTTGCATGATTATCAGTGCAATGATGATTCTACCCCCCAACAGCTGCTAACAAGTAGCAGCGGGCTTTGTTACTTGAAACAACCCAACAGTTGTACTCTTCAGTAGCAACCTTGGAGGCATTGGCTGGAGGCACTGGAGGACAATCCTCCTTAAGGACGTAGTGGTAGTTTTCGTTAATGAGAAGGATATTCATGTTGCTTTTCCACTTAACAAAATTTTCACCAGTTAAAACTTAGAGGCGAGAAGTGAGAAAATCGGGTTTGACATATTTGTTGAAAAATAAAAAAAATTTTAATAAATAATTACATAAATATCATTATATAATTTAAGGCAAAGTAAATATGATGCATAAATGCACATGTAAAAATACACAAAAAACATGTTTACTTTAAAGGCCTAAGGAATTTTAATCTCCACAACTAAGTGCCACCGTAGGGTAGGTCAAATAGTTGCTAATTAAAATGAGACTTTCTCAATTAATAAGTATCTCCCGAAATATCTCATATTTCTAATACTCATTAATTTCCTTAAATTTTGGTCAAGAAAATAATTAACTAATTTAATTATTTCTTCATGAGTGCGACCCATCGTATCAGACCTTTTGAGACTTAACTTAGAAATTGCCGCTGTAGGGTAGGTCAATTCTAAAATACATCTTAAAAGTCCTATCTCAGGGAAGACAACCTTGGTATTGCCATTAGTAGACACCCTCCGTAGGGAGGACGAAATCAAAGCGTCTCGAGGTGCTACTAATAACTCACGGTGTTGTACTAACGAGGGAGACCAAGGGTTTAAATTGTCATATTACCCCTCCCACTCATTATTTTGCAAAGTGTATTTTATTTATAAAACAACTTTTGTTTCATAAATCCTTAGTTAATTTAAATAATTTAAATCACAAAGATTTATAATTTTAAACACTTTAAAATTATAAAATAAGCTAAATATGATAACTTAAATTTAACACTTAAATTTAAAACATCACATTTGGCACATTAATTTTACAAATCCAATTGCTAAATTAATTTACAAATTTAATCTCATTAAATTTATTGCAAAGTGCATTAAATATAATTTACTAAAAACTTTTTAGTAAAAAATAATAATAATGCAATATACAGGTAGACACTTTTCTATCTAGCATATAATATTCATGAAATGTAATTATTATCGACATAACAAAAAACATTCCATAAAAACTGAAATAGAAAAACTTCTCATACATGAAGAGAAAATGTAATTATTATCAACATAATAAAAACATTCAATAAGAAGCGAAAAAAAAAAAAAAAACTTCACATACGTGATTCTTCATGTCTTTTGAGATAAAGAGTGAGGCTCGTCGAATCACTAAGAAACGGTGAGGCTCTTCGAATCACTAAGAAACGGTGAGGCTCTTCGAATTCTTAGGAAACGATGAGGCTCAGAGCCAAGGGAAGGGATTCCCCATTCAAAATCTCCTATCGGACAGCCTTTGAAAAAATTCTCAAAAAAAAGGACTTTAATAAGTATAAAAAATTCTAATTGAGAACTTTTCTCAAAACCATGAAGAACCTTTCTTCATCAATATAAAAGGAATCTTATATTCAATTGATCTAATCAAAATAAAATTACATAACTTATTCCATGGAATTGAAAAAATATTAACACCAATCCATTTGCACATACATTCATCATCATGAAAATATTAAAAGTATAGACATTATGCATGAGTGCCTAACCAATCATATAAAGATTATCATATAATCTATTATTAAATTAATAGGGGTATAACCTGCTCTGATACCAATTGATGGTAATGTGACTTTGAGATGTTTGCGGAAGCGAGATAAGGATCAAATCACATATCTTAGTGGAAACAAGATAATGATCAAATCATATTTTAAAAAATTTGAGTTAGCGCGATCTATACCCGTATTAATTTAATAACAAGAAGAATAAGGAGATTAAGAAATTGACCTTTCGTTCTCCACCAACACTACCTTGGAATCACCAAATCCTTTTGATCACCGCGGATCTTTTTAAACGTTCTCCAAATTATGATGAATGCGAACGAGTGGGCGTTTCTTTTGATTTGGATTGAGATCACACAACTGAGTTTTATTCACTTTGCATTCTCAATTCATGAGATAAAGTGAAGTTGAAGGAGAGAACTCTCCGTGGTTGGTCATTGTCATCCGATATTTTTCTCTATTTTTCTCTCGTGAATCTTATATTTTGAGCGAATAATAACTACCAACCTTTTTAATTAATTAATCAATTAATTAAAATTTAAAGATCACTTCTAACTCTTGGAATTACATTCACGTATATCAATTCAACAACCAATTGTTGGTTAGTTTTGATATATTTATCATGGGACGTTACGGGAGATAGAAAGGCTCTCTCAGATTCCATATATATTTCTCTAACAACTAAATAATTTCCATATACACTCTTCTCATGGAATATGCCTACGATGTGTTCCCTAGCATTATAATAGAAATTAATTCAATTAATTTCTATATAAAAATTAATTTAGAATTCTCAATTCCAAATTAATAACTCAACCCAACGTATCATGAAGTTTACATAATTTAATGGAGCCATCAAAAAGAACTATGGATATTATAATTTTAAGCTCTAATAATTTTGACATTCAATTAACATCTTAATTACAATATCAAAATTATTAATTCCAAATTACTCCACTAAAAATTTGGAACTGCACTCTTAAAATTATAAAATTAATTATATTCAAAAGGATTTGAATCGTTCATTGATATAGTCACTACATATAAATCAATCTTCCATAAACGGTTCATGATTAAAACTAGGCATTTTTTGTTAACCTCTTTTTTTTTGGTACAGCCGGGCGATCATACAACACGAGTACGAGTCAGCCCTAGAATATCTGAGTACAATATTTGCTGAAGAACAAAAGGGCAGGGATCACCCTATCTCCACCTCCAAAAACCCGAGTGGTGTGCCACTGAAGAAGCCACCCAATCAGCAGCCAAATTAGCTTCCCGATAAGTATGGCAAATCTGGACATCATGGGCCTCCCTCAATAAAGTCCAAATATCATGTAGGATCGGGATGGCAGGAGCAAGGGAGCCGTGATCCCTCCGTAACCACCGAATAACTGTCATGGAGTCCCCCTCAATGAAGAGGTTATGAGCTTGAAGAGACCGAACTGCATATGAGATACCAGGCCATGCAGCATAGAGCTCAGTTATAGGGACAGAGAAGTCCAGACTACCATGCCCTCCAGCCACCAATAGATCGCCCTCCGACCCACAAATAAAAAGGCTGATCCCGCTAATCTCCCTCGTACACTACCATCAAAGTTGATTTTGACATACCCTGGAGGGGGGGTTCCCAAGATATGATAACCGTATGCTGGTTCGCTGCCGAGCAGCAGGGGAACCCCAGAGGCCAGAAGAGTCAAAACCACCTGAATGGGAGCACCGAGCACAATCAGATGCCAAGGATCTAATTTTCCTAGTGATCCTGAGTAAAGATGTGTGCTCATCTGTGAAAATAATCTGGTTTCTAGACAACCAGATCTGATAAGCCGTAGAAGCCCACAAGGCACATTTGAGCTGAGATGCCTTCCGGAGGTCACCTAAGAATAAGGAGCATAGAGAGTCCGAATGATCAAATCTACAATAATATCCAACAGACTGTCAGATCCGTATCACTCTAGGACAAGAGAAGATGGCGTGAACAGTAGACTCCTCCTCCATACCACATATCAGACATGTAGGCTGGATAGGCAAGCCCCTTCTCACTAACAAAGCACAAGTGGGAAGGCATTCCCACAGAAGCTTCCAAATAAATAGCTGAACCCTGGGGAGGATGGAAGCTTCCAGATCCACACAGCATCGACCGACTCCAGAGACGTTAACCTCTTTAATCATATCTTTATCCATAAGTACCATTGATTCTATAATGAATAATATATTTATGATCCAATCATAAATTGAGCGCTCTTATTATTCAAGTCCCGAATCAATACTTATGGAACAGTCCATCTGACTTCTTGATGAAGGAATGGATTTCATATATTAATATTCCCGGCTACTTATGTTATTATATTTCCAATATACCAAGAATTTGACTATGTTTCTATGTCATTACCCGGTACAAAAAATATAATACAATAAATAGGAGTCTATTAATTACTCAGAATTAAGATCGATTCATATATGACCATCATTGATTAATTTTGAATACTCTATTTTAACAACAAAATTTATTAGAGATTCATAATTAATCGCATTCCAGTCCTATATAATCAAATTATATAAAGCGCTTTCATTCCGATAATCTCATTATCAATAATCTGGATAAGATCATTTCATTCAGAATATAATGAACCGCGCTAGTAATTTTAAATTAAAGATCTCGATTGCAACTTTAATTTATAATTACGGACAAATTTAGATTATTTTACTTTAAATATTATCCTCTGTATATAACACTTATATACAATATTTAAAGTCATATTTAAATAATCCAAGGATTTTTGATATTTATAAAGCATCAAAACATGCATGCAAGTATAATATTAAAAAATTTCTCAAATTATTTAGCAAAATAATAAATGTCATTTGTTTATGGGCACATATCCCAACACTTTCTCCCCTCTGTGGCCCTCGGTGGCGCTTCGATCTCTTATCGCGGGTTACCTCCTAGGTGGCCGATCGGGCGGTTGGGCTCGGCCTTATGTCGCTCCCATACGTATTTCCCCTAATTAAATCAGGAGACGGGGAGGGGCCTACCATGCATGATATTGTGACGGGTGATGGAGAATTACGGTTCGATTCAGGAGAGGAAGCCTAAGAAATGGCTATCACATCTAAGTAAGCCAGCATGTGCGCAAATTATCCAATCCTGACACGGGGAGGTAGTGACAATAAATAATAATACCGGCCGGCTCTTTGAGTCCAGTAATTGGATTGAGTACAATCTAGTACAATCTAAATCCCTTAACAAGCGGATCCAATATTGCAAGGCAAGTCTGGTGCCAGCAGCCGAGGTAATTCTAGCTCCAATAGCGTATATTTAAGTTGTTGCAGTTAAAAAGCTCGTAGTTGTACATTAGGTTGGGTTGGCTAGTCCGCCTCATGGAACGGTGTGCACCGGTCGCGCCACGGTGTGCCAGAATGACCAACTATAAGGTCCTATTCGGGACTGACGATGCCTTCAGTCCGATCCATGCCTTTGTGCCGAGAATACAGCCTAAACCCTAAATGCCCTAAACCATTGATAACACCTAATTAAAACCCAAAACCCTAAAACCTAAAACCGTAATCCTAAAACCCTAAACTATAAAACCCTAAACCCGCAATTAAACCTTAAAACCCTAGAACCCTAAAACCCCTAGAACCCTAAAACCCCTAAAAACCCTAGAACCCTAAAACCCTCAAACCATAAAATCCTAAAACCCTAAATCAAAATTAGCGACACATTTAAATGTGTTGCTGTTTAGCGACGCATTTGAATGCGTTGCTGTTTAGTGATGTATTTGAGTGCGTCGCTGTTTAGCGACGCAAATTTGTGTCACTAAACAGCAACCCACACAATGCGTTGCTGTTTAGCGACGCATTTGAATGCGTTGCTATTTAGCAATGCAAATTTGTGTTGCTAAATAGCAACCCACACAATTTGCATCGCTAAACAGCGATGCATTCAAATGCGTCGCTAAACAGCGACGCATTCAAATGTGTCGCTAAACAGCAACACATTTCAATGCGTCGCTATATTTTGATTTATCTTTTTGCGGTTAGAAAGTTCATAGTTGTACATTGGGCTGGGTTGGCTGGTCCGCCCCATGGAACGATGTGCATCGATGGCGCCACGGTGTGCCTGAATGATCGACTATAAGGTCCTATCCGGGATTGACGATGCCTTCAGTCGGATCCACGCCTTTGTGCCGAAATGCAGCCTAAACCCTAAATGCCCTAAACCATTGATAACACCTAATTAAAACCCCAAACCCTAAAACCTAAAACCGTAATCCTAAAACTCTAAACTATAAAACCCTAAACCCCCAATTAAACCCTAAAACCCTAAAACCCCTAGAACCCTAAAACCCCTAGAAACCCTAAAACCCCTAGAACCTTAAAACCCTAAAACCTCTAAAACCATAAAACCCTAGAACCCTTAAACCATAAAACCCTAAAACCCTAAACCCTCATTTAAATGCGTTGCTGTTAAAGAGCTCGTAGTTGTACATTGGGCTAGGCTGGCCGGTCCACCCAATGAAACAGTGTGCACTGGTGGCACCATAGTATGCCCGAATGACCGACTATAAGGTCCTATCTGGGACTGATGCTGCCTTCAATCCGATCCACGTACGCCTTTTGCCAGAATGTAGCCTAAACCAATGATAAATCTAATCTTAAAACCCAAAACCCTAAAACCTAAAACCCTAATCTTAAAACCCTAAAGTCTAAAACCCTAAATCCCTAATTAAACCCTAAAACTCTAAAACCCTAAAACTCATAAAACCCATAGATCCCTAAAATACCTAAAACCCCTAAAACACCTAGAACCCTAAAACCCCAAAACCCCTAAAACCCTAAATCCTTCAAACCATAGAACCCTAAAACCCTAAACCAAATTCCCAAACCCCTGAAACCCTTAATCCCTGAACCATGAATCCCTAATCTGAAAATCCTAAACTCTAAAACCCTAAACCCCTAATTAAACCCTAAAACTCTAAAACCCTAAAAACCCTGAAACCCTTAATCCCTGAACCATGAATCCCTAATATGAAAACCCTAGACTCTAAAACCCTAAAACCCTAATTAAACCCTAAAACTCTAAAACCCTAAAAACCTTAAAACCCTTAGCGATGCATTTAAATGCATCGCTAAACAGCGATGCATTCCGTTGCGTTGCTGTTTAGCGACACATATTTGCATCGCTATAAAACAACGCATCGAAGTGTGTCGCTGTTTAGCGACGCATCAGAATGAGTCGCTATTAAGCAACCCATTAGCGACGCATTGAATTGTGTCGCTGTATAGCGACGCATTAATGCATCGCTAAATAGTGACTCATCAGAATGCGTCGCTAAACAGTGATGGATTAAGATGCGTCGCTAAATGTGTCGCTATTTTGCAATGAAAATTTTTGGAGTCGCTAAATCCGTCGCTATTTAGTGACTAATTTAGTGCATCGCTAAATTGCATCGCATATTTCTTGGGTCGTAATTGCGTCGCAATTCTGTCATTATTTTGCGATGAATATTTGCGTCGCTAATCTGTGTCGCTATTTCATGAATTTCTTGTAGTAGAACTAGAAGCATGTGACTTAAAAAAAAGAAAATAAACTAGAATTACATGTCATGTGATTTATGGCATCAGAATCAATGATCCATTTGAAAGATCAGGAAACAAGACATATGTTCATTTTACCTGAATCAACGATGGTAGTAATAGGAGTAGATGAAGACTTTAGAAATTTTTGATACTGTGAAACTTAGTATACTCATTTACATATATTGAAATGGACTCAAAAGCATCATTAGTAGAGGCAACATGGATTGACTGGTTTGATTGATTCTTGCGCTGCAACTTTCTATAATTTTTCTTCACATGTCCTGGTTTATGACAATAGTAATATATAATACCTCCAAATTCTATCATCGAGTATCAAGATTTTGATCATAACTACTTGAGTCTCCCCCTCTATTGCTATGTCTATATGGTTGTCTCTCAGATTCAGAAGTGCGGCTGACAAGAGCACAATAGGCTGAGCAGAAGCTGAATTTTTTTGTGCAGAGTACCCTACTAAAAGCTTCTTCAAAAAGATATCTTAGGGCTAAAAAGAATTTAAGATTTAGCAGCCTTAAACTCAGATGGAAGACCAACTAAGAAGCTCATAACCGCCATCTTTTCTCTCTGAGCTTACTAAACTTTCACATCAGTACTAAATGGAAGTAGCATATTAAGTTCCTCTTGAGTCTTCTTAAAATTCATAAAGTAGTTAGTGAGGGATCTGTCATCTTTTTCTATACGATAAAAGGCTTGGCATACCTCATAAGTGCATTTGATATTTTCCTTGCAAGAGTACACAAACTTTAAATAATTCATCAATTCTTTCATAAATTCATAATGATTTATCAAACCAACCACCTCACCATCAATAGAATTACGTATTTGCAAAAACAAACGAGCATCCTCTCTTAGCCATGAGGTTTTCGAGTCATCGCTAGATGGATCATCCATTAAATGATTATCCATAGTAATACTCCATAAATAAGTTCAATAATTTTACTTTAATCTAAATAATTAGATCTATTAAGTTTATGTTTTATGATTTTTGACATCATAGGAACCACATCAGACACAATAATAGACTTTTTTTCTCTATATTATCAAATATCAGTCAAATAATGGAGCCAAAACCATAATAAAATTAAAAATACCTAAAGAATTTGAATATGTCCCAAAGTAGATCCCACACCGAATAGATGCTGATCCAAACAGGTAGTAAACTTGTGAAAGTTAAGGCGAGCAAAATGAATAAAAAAGAACCAGATTTTGGCAACAAAACTCTGGACGAAGGTTGATAGGCGAGTGGCGCTTCCCCAGATGTAGGTGGTGAAAAAAATTATCAAAAATAGAAACTTAAAAAATCCTAAAACCTTACTGTTTATATATTTCAGAGTTATAAATTCAAAAGCTCTTATACCATGAAATACAACTAGAACTCTAAAAAAGAGAAAGAAGAAAGAAATTTCTGTGTATTTTATTCATCAATCTTTTAGGTATATATATAAGCTATAAATCCTATGTTAGGAAAGAAAACTAATTACATCAAATTCCTATAAATTAGAATCAAATATATTTACTTTCTATTATAAAAATGCAATCTACTTTCTATTCTAGAAATGCAATATGTAATAATCCCTATGAATCAAAATCAAATATATTGTGGTGCTATCAAGGCCCAGAGAGGCTAACTTGTATTAAGCTGGGTTTGAGTCCAAGGGTTGAGATTAAATCAAGTCATGGGTGTACACGGGCTTGGGGATTAGTTTAATCTTATTGGGTTAGTCCATGGGAGTTTTTGTTGAGTCTAGGGCTGGCCCACTTCGTGGATGTATTTAAACTCTAGTTCTAGAGTTTGAAGGAACAAAGAACATATTCTTTTCTCCCAATCCCTTCTTTCATCACATGAGATGCTAGCATGCGGACGTTGATCTAATGCATGTGAAGGTCCACGGACATGGCTTTGGTAACACGCAACTTCGTTGGGCGTCTGGAATTTGTGCTAGGAGAACACAATACGAAGCAATGCAGTCTCTCATCATCGCGTGAAGATTCCGCCAGGATAAATCTAGGAAGAAGCTTTGTGCGGCTTCATCACATCACGGAGGTGTGCGTTGATTTCAAGAAGGAAGAAGTCAAGCCTCTTCTTGTCCCAGGTGAATGTGGGAGAGAACGCATGGATTTTCGTGAGGGACTTTGCGTGGGATTCCAGGAAGTGGACGGAAGGACTTCACGAGGCATCGTGGTCAAAAAGGGGGAGAGACTTTGTGGTCAAAAGGGGGAGGACCAGCAAGAGAGGGGGGGCACCTCCTAGCAAACGTCAGAAGAAACAAGAAAAAGGGAAAACAGGGAGTTACGTGAAGTCTCCTTGGTGGTGGTTCACGGAAGGAGAAATACGGTTCCTGTTGAATTTTTAATTTAATATTGGGCTTATATATGAAATAATTATGTATTGGGACTGTCAAATAAGATTAAGCCCAATTAAAAGTGATCAGCTAAGAGTGATTTGGGCTTTAATGTATCTGATTAGGTGTGACCCTTTAATGTGTAGACCTAAGGGGTTATTTTTATTTTTATGATGGGCTAAAATAAAAATACCAAAAGATAATGATGAAATTATCTATATATGGTCCCTAAATCGCACGCACGACCTTCTTCTCTGAATTCCATCATCAGAATAGCCTAGAGAAAATTCTAAAGGGCTCTTTGGGAGTGCTGTTGATCTGGAAGACCAACCACAGGGCTCTGGAGAGCAATCAAGCAATATGGATTCAGGTACGCTTCCATTTATCGATTATAGATTCTTAATGATTAACATGAATGATTCTTGGGCTTCATGGTGATGGTCTTCACCGAAAGGTTAAGATATTATTTCCAACAATTGGTATCAGAGCCCTATTCATGTTGAATCGTTGAAATTTTTTTTGGTTATATGCATTGATATTCGTATTTGTGCATATGACTTCTTTGGTTTTATTCAGCAACCGTGAGACAAATACTTATTAGTTTAAAATTTTGTTTTGATGCCAATGATATTTTTAATATATAGATCTAGATTTTTAAAATAAAATAAAGGTCATAGTGCATCAAAACTTTATTTTATTCTAGTTTGATGATTATGTTAAGAGCAAAAGATATTCGCTGCATCATAAAACCAGTCTCACGATTCGGAGATGAAGTTTTTTATACAGGATAAAGCTTAATTATGGATAAAGTTAAATCTATATTTAATTTATTTAAATAAAAGAATGCATCTTTTCATGGAAATTATGGAATAAGTATGAAATTCAGGATAAAATTTAAGCGGCGGGCTTCTTCTCAACACGTGGAGAGTTACTAGGAAATTTTATGCGCTGGCAGGTTTTTTTTTTTTTGCAAGAAATATTGTGCTGGCTATTTAAGCATCCTTTAGATAATGCCAATGTGATGGAGATCCATTTTTGAGAATCACTATTTGCATGCATCGTGAGAAGAGAACAAAAATTCTATTGGGCCGTTGGGATAACAGGATAATGACTCTCTTCCATTTCAAGTTGAGTGGAATTTAATGGCCTTTCCCATTACGTGGGAATTGGCCGTTAGACTTTCTTAATGAAAATTAGTTATATAGAACTCCCTCCACCGCTGGAAATTAGTGCCATGGTGTTGTGTTTCGGAAAGGATTCCATCAAGGCATTAATGATGGCGTGAATTCGAAATTCCATAGGGGCGTTGCATATTTCGTGTGAATAAAACTGACGTCTTAATCTATTTCCACTATTTTTTTTGGAAGAATCGAATGGGAATCTGGATGAAAATCTAGAAAATCTTTCCTAAAATCTGGTGGTTGGATATCTCAAACCATGGGATAAAGAAATCTGGAGAAAATCATGGGAATAACAAACTTGGGCGTTGGAGTTGCGTGAAGGGTTAAGATTGCAATTAACCGTTTTATGGCCTCTCTCGCAACTTTTTCGGGCTTTTAGCGCCTCACAAAGGAACGACTGGTAGGAATTTTTTTTATTGGGATACCGTGTCTCTCCACCGTTCTGTGGGTCTCATGACTCCAAGGGAGTTAGGTATGGCACCAAAGGGGAGCATTTAATGCATAGAATCTTATTTAATGCATAGCATTTAATGCATGGAAGGGGATAACATTTATGAATAATTAATGCATGAATTTTGGACCCATGCTTTGGCAAAATTTTTGGGCTTTCATTAAAAATTATTATTTTTAATTTTGTAAGCATGAACAACCACTACAGTAAATACAAGGAATAGCAACCCTTTTTTGCCGACACAGATAAGCGTGGTGAATTCACGCACCTATTATTATCGAGAAAACCAACCCCCCCCCCCCCCCCCCCAACGCCAGTGCCCTAGCCCCCCCTCCCAATCGAGTGCCTCCCCCGCCAGTGCCCTAGCCCCTCGAGCTCCCGATCGAGTTCCTCCCCCATTCCGATCAAGTGCCCTACCCTCCTCCCCCGATGCATGGTTTTGGTGGTGCAGGTCTGGGCCCAATGCTCAATAGGAGCCCCATTCCCACGCAAACTGCAACAAAACAGTGCCCTAAGTCTCCGCCCTTTTTTCCTCTTTTGTCTCGATTGTAATCTCTCTATGCCAGAGGGAAACCATAGGCGCCGCTGCGCTCTGGCAGTCACCGCCGCAGGCTGGATGGGCCGGCCGCTGTTTCCGAGTCCAACCCGTCTGCGCACCGCCGGACTCCGACGCCCCTCCAATGGGTGAAGCCCCGGAAGCCCGTCAAGATCCTCACCCGCATCGCCTCGAGCCGATTTTATGGACCGTTTGACTGCGTCCCGAAGCCACCGACGGTGAGGAAAGCAGCAGAGGAATGGGAGATCGCTGGCATAGCGACATCGGACCGGTGGTTTTCCACCCCCGGCCGTACACCTGTTCTGATGTATTCGCACCCTCACTGTTTCTCCAGTCTCCTTCGCTTTCTTCTCATGATCCATCGGAGGTAGGGAATTGAAACTGTGTTAATTTGATTCAATTTTAATTAGTTTATAATTGATCGGAGAAATGGGAGAGGATGATCGATTAATTGGAGTAGGGTGATGGCAGGAGGCGAAGGTGGTGGTAAGCGTCACGGTGGAGGGGAGCCCGGGACCGGTGAGGGCGATGGTGAGGCTGGGGGCCAGCGTCGAGGAGGCGATCGCCGTTGTCATCGACAAGTACCACCGGGAGGGGCGGAGTCCCAAGCTGGATCCGGAGACTACCTCCTCCTTCGAGCTCCACCACTCCTACTTCAGCCTCCAAAGTAAGCTTACTCTCTCTCCAAAGTGCAATTCTTTGCTAGTTGAGCATCCACTACATTACTATTCAATCTAAAACAATGTAACTAAATAGGAACTAAACTACATCACTTCAGGCTCAAAATTAAGACCTATTAGAGACTCTTGGTTGGCCTTTGATGCACCAGGTCTTTTGGATGTTCTCCTGATATTGGAATCAATGGTCGACAAGAGCCAAGATTACCTACCTTCTTAGGTTTACATCATATCATGATGATGTTAAGATTCACCTTTGCCAGTTATATTCTGTATTGCTGATTTGCTCTATCTCGAACATTTGGGAAATTGTTTATATATGTTATGTTATTTTACAGTTGTTTAGTACTTTTCATCTATAGAACTCCAAAATATCCTTATTTGTTATATTTATGCTTTTGAATTGTTTCTTGGGCTGTCCAGACTGACTTCAGGGAAATGATTGCTAGACTGGAGGAAACCAACATTGGTCTGCAAATGCAGGTATGCTTTCTCTATCTTGGTACCTTGTGCTCCAATTTGGTTATATAATAAGGTTTGCTATTATCAAGCATCCTCTTGTGCACGTCTCATCTAGTTGGTTTTTCTTGAATGCTTATTTGTTTAATCCTTGTATAGCTTTAGTTGATGGTAACTTCAACTTTGATCTCACAGCCCTCTCATATCCAGTTCCTCTTGCCCTATTAATTGGTGGTTTTCCTGCCGATCAATGAATTAATTGTATGTTAGTCAACATGAGATATTCCCTGACCTTTATTTTTGTGATTAATTTACTACCTACTAGTGGTCAATCTTATTACATCACCATCAAGAACTTGTTTTTTTTTGTTCCGTGGGATTTTGTGCTATTCCACAAAAAGACAAAAAAAAATCTTTGCCACACTGCTGAGTTGATGTGTCGAATCACTATTCTACTTTTAGCACTAAAATATTGTGAAAGCAGGATGTCAATTAAATTGTTGAGAATTTAACAGACATTGAGCACAGGGCTTGAGCATTATTTTTATATCACCTTCTCACCAGGTTATCCATGTAACTTATCCTCTTGTCAGCTGGCAGATATCTTCCTAAAGGCTGACCAGATACATGTTTTTTCTAGTGGGCAAGGCAGTATGCATGACCATCCACGAACTTGAGAGATTAAGCACTGTTTAGTTTACACCTTTCTGGGTTTTACTCGCGTAGGTTGTAGGGTTAATACTATCACTGTTATAGTCACTTTGCCTATGATGTAATGGTTCAATCATAAACCATGTCTCTGTATTTTGCTTGATATTTCTGCTTCCCATGCTCATATTCATTATCAATTTGTAAGCCTAAAGGTTTGTTCTGCAATAATTCTTTATGTAATTTTCAAGCTAGAAATCACCTTATATTTCATTCCTCTATTTTATTGTGGGATAATGAATCTTTATCAAATGTTTTGTAACGCTAACCAAAACAATTTTCTAAATTAAGAATCATCTTTATGTAATCCATCCAAGCTTGAGTTAGCCAATCTGAATGCAATAAAGTCTTGACTATATCTCATCAAATTGGTTAATTTCTGAGGTCAATTTGGAGTGATAGAATAATTCCCGGGCTAAAGCATGTTGATATGACAGAGATTACTCAAACTTGGTATGCTTTGGTGGGTGGCCGATGGTTGCTTTAAGCATTTAATACTCAACAGAAGTATCTTGCCATGTGCACATGTCATGCATGAACATAATACGTTACTCAACTACATTTTTGTCTGTTTCTGATATGACTATTAAATAACAAAGCTCGTCAGGTGAAGGAGTTGGAAGAATCTAGAAGAAATATTCTTCAAGAAAACCAATGGTTAGTGGAAAGCATATCAGGATTGGAATTGAGGATACAACAGCTTGAAAGAGAAGCTTCTTTCTATGCAACTTCCAAAGTGGAGATGACAAAGGTTATCTTCTGCCAAGCTTTTCAAATGCAAATGCTCTAAAAGTTTATTGTGCTTTTTATGTACTTGAACTTTGCAAATCCATGTATTCGTCAAAACTTGAAAGAAAGAAACTACTTAAGTTTGCCATAAATTCCTATGCTACAATTATTTTGCTACACGCTGCCGTGAAAGTCCAGGCTTTGATCTCTGTTCTGCTGAAAGTTGAGGTTGGGGAATGTTGGACACTGCCAAAAATTTGTAGGATAACTGTTGGTTGAAGAAGTTGAAAAATATGTCCTTCTATATTGTGATAGAGTATTTGATCAGTTTCATCTCTATAAAATTGTCTTCTTACCTACTGTTAATGAGTTTGCATC
This sequence comes from Calamus simplicifolius, assembly GCA_900491605.1. Taxonomy (NCBI): domain Eukaryota; kingdom Viridiplantae; phylum Streptophyta; class Magnoliopsida; order Arecales; family Arecaceae; genus Calamus; species Calamus simplicifolius. Next base: position 47,952 of record UESW01003524.1, read on the forward strand.
CAAATCATTATACTAGGTTGGCAAAATCACAGAAGGTAAATTCAAATCAACTAGATCTCTGCATCACCAAGTAAAGCCATTCTCTTTTGTGTTGAAGGATCATGTGCTGCACCCCTGGAAAACCAAAACATTAGTAAATTAAGAAGATTCTTGCATGATAGTTTTTTTTTTAAGTGCCATTCTCTCTCTCAATAAAAGCACAAATCAGATATTCTAGGGGGTATGATCACTGCAGCAATGCTCAATTCACCTCTTTTAGATCCACCTCTTCTTACACCTATTATTACCTTTTAACTTTACCAAGGTTTCTGATCGCCAATAATATATCTGAGAATCTCAGAATAAGCATGTTTGGTATGCTATGTCATCGCGGAAGAGATTTTATGCCTGAAATCTATATGAAATAACACTTAACAACTTCAGAATTGTTCTCATGAGACGTGGTAGGACATTGACAGATGTCTCAATGTAGGCATGAAATTAGAGTTTAGAGTTAAGAGTCCTTGTCTTGCTGATGAAATTGGAGCCAGATAATTGTAACAATAGTGGAGGTAGGGGGGAACTGGGCGGGGGTAGCGGGGGGCGTGGTGTGTGGGCTGGGCGGGCGTGGGTTGGGGGGTTTTGGGGCCGGGCGGGGGGGGGGGGGGGGGGGGGCTGGGCGGGGATGGGTAATAAAGTTGCTGACGCTTTAACAAGCAAACTTCTTCTCCACCCCCTTTCTACGATGCTTTTAAAAGCGTCAAAAGGCTATATCCCGACGCTAAAAAAGCGTCGGGAAATAGCTTTAAAAGCGTCGTTATCCCTTGTATTTACTATAGTGAGTTATGCTTTATCTAATCTTTTCCCTAAACTAGTTTGCTTGAGTATAACCGTAAGCCTTGCTCCGACTGTTTGCATTATCTGTTTTCTTTGAATTGTTCTACAATTATAAGTTGAAAGATCACATTAGATTTGCTCCTTCTTAGTCATCATTTTCAGGTTTCATCCTTAAAAAGCGTCGAGAAATAGCTTTAAAAGCATCGTTATCCCTTGTATTTACTTTAGTGAGTTATGCTTTATCTAATCTTTTTCCTAAACTAGTTTGCTTGAGTATTGTTGCCGCCAACTCACTTATGATGAACGTCGAATGGGCTAGGATTGTGGTGAGCATAGAAAAGTCGCTGTCTTCCTTCTAGAGCCTGCAAAAAGTCCTGGACCGTATTTCGGCAGGGACCCTCGACGCCCAAGTCAGCGAGTCGTGGAACAGGGAGATTATATCTAAGTGGAATTTTTAAAGAGGAAGCCAGAGAGAGTCCCCTCCGCATGGAGCTCGGGTCCTCTTTTTATACCTGTCTGGGATCCCGTTTACCTCGTCCTGTTGGAACCGTCGAATCTTCCCTGTTGTGATGTTTTATCGAACGGCAAGTCGTTGGGCTGTTGCTGGATAAATGCCGCTTATAGCGGTAACTGCCGATCGAGCTAATACTTGCCCGTGATTTCGCGAGCGAGGTGCTCGGCAGTAGACCTTAGATCACGGGATCCATTGTATGAGACTGGTCATTGTGCATGTGAAAGATGCTGAAGGATGACACTGCCGTCACTGGATACCAGCACTGGAGGCCGGAGCCAGTCTTAGCACTGGGGGCCGACGCTGGAGGCCGACGCTGGAGGCCGTCACTGGATGCCAGCGCTGGAGGCCGGAGCCAGTCTCAGCGCTGGGTGCTGACGCTGGAGGCCGACGCTGGAGGCCGTCATTGGATGCCAGCGCTGGAGGCCGAAGCCAAGGTCAGCGCTAGGGCCCCGCGAAAGGGGGTTTTGCTGTCACATCATTGCTTTCAAAAACCGTGCAAAAGATAATACCACCCAGAGGAAATGGCCAGCCGTATCAGATGCCCCCCCGCCCCTGAGATGGGTGAGCGTTCACTTACCCGCGAAAGGGGTGTTAATATCCTCTAGGCGGCCGGTTTTCGCATCATTATTTCGCCTTTGTTGGGATTAGAGAGGATTTCCCTCGGGCAGCGTTACAAAAGGCGAGCGGTATCATTGTGATAAAGCTAATGCCTCCTTTTTATCGGTGGTCTTTTCGAGTTTTTCGCGTTGGCAGGCCGTCGAAACGCCTCCCAATTGAAGATGGACGCGTGGTCAGATCGGACGATTGTGGGGTGATCTGAAATGGCGTTATGAGGAAAAATCGCCCTTATCTTCCATCCTCCCCCTTTCTTACGCTGCTGCCCCCTTTCGAGTCCGCAAGCGTCCATTTGTCTCCCGTGTTCATTCTCTCCCCGTGCTCCGTTTTTAGCTCGAGTTTTCTAGGTTAGTTCCTATGGTTTCATCACCTTCTTGCTCCATCTCTGGTTCCTGGGAGGTTCCCACAACCCTTCTCAGACTTCCGATTCCTTATCAAGCCAATGGTCTACCCCTTCCTCTAACCGCTCTTCACCGGAGCAGCGGCCAGTCAGTCGTCCCCTAACCGGGAGTCGTCCGGCCGGCGGGCGGATTTCCGTCCGGAGCCATTCGATGGCTGCCGGTCCTTCCAGGGTCGCCAAGGAGTCCCCCGAAGGGACTACTTCCGCTATGTCAGCTCAAGACATAGTAAACCTAAAAGCCAAGTATAGCTTCCCGTCGGACCTTCATTTGTTCCACCCTGCCCCCAATGACAGGGTAACTTCTTCCCGTTCCGGAAGGGTTGCTTTGTACGGAGCCTTTTTTAAGGCCGGGCTTCGGTTGCCTATCCACCCTTTTATTCTCAATCTCCTGGACCGATACTCTTTGACACCCTCCCAGTTAGTTCCCAACTCAATCCGAACCATCGTCGGTTTTCTGGTACTCTGCCACCTGCAAGGCATTGAGGCCAGTATCTCTTTATTCCGCAGCTTTTACACCCTTCGCAAGCAATCGGGTTGGTGGTCCTTCACCCCTAGGTCTAATAGGATCCTCAAATTGTGCCTTCCTACTTCCGTCAAAGGGTGGAAGGACAAATTCTTCTTTGCTGATATCAGTGGGGTTCGTGGAAGCTGGGGGATACCCAACATTGACGCTAATAGGGATCCCTCCATCCTTCCACGAGATCGGATGGCATTTGGGCAGCTTCTGACTGCCGACATCCCTCGGTGTAACATGCTTTTAGCCGAGGAGAACCTTCGTCTTGCCGGTTTAATTCCCTCGAGGGGTGAGCACTTGATCACTCGCCTCTCTTCTTCCCCCTTTACTTTTCTTCTTTTTCTTTTCCTCTTTTTTTTTTTTAACTACTCTTCGCCTGTATAGGGATGGCGCCGTCGCTTCATGAGCTCAAGCAAGCGGCCACCAGGAAGAGGAAGGTTACAGGGGACGTGCCTCCTGCCCAAAGAAGGGCCATTGCTAAAGTCCCGAGGAGGGCCGACGCGGGGAGGGTTGATACAGAGAGGGCCGACGCTGGAGGGGCTAAAGTCGTGAAGCCCCTGCGTGCAAAGGTTTTGAAAAAGGGCGGCCCTAAAAGGGCCGACGCTGGTGAGATCGAGGCCAAGGGGGCCAGAACTGTGGAATCCTCGCATACGTGCGAGGTGGCCAGGGCCCAAGGCGACGAGCCCGCCATGACAGAAGTGGTAAGGGCCGAGACCGGCAAGGAGGTAGAACGGAGCCAACTAGAGGGAAGATCTTCAGCTTCAGCTCCTCCGGTTATCCTGCTCGACCCTTCTCCTGAGAGGATTGCAAGGGCGCCGTCGCCCTTGCCCAAAGCCGTAGAGACGGAACAAGTTCGGCGGCAGTAGTGACGATTCCAGCAGCTATCCTGCCCCCCATGGGGGCAACAGCTGAAGCGCCTCCACCAGTCAAGGGGTCGGAGGCGGCAGGTTCAGAGGCGGAATCTGTCTCTGTAGGCCCAACGCCAAGGGGAGAGAGGGGCGTCGATCCTTCCTTCCAATCGCTGTTGGCGAACCACAGCCGCTGGGCTGAACGGACCTTGGAGGAAGCCACGGTGGTTGAGGTGCAAGAGTTTCTCCGGAGTCAGGGGAGAGTCACCTTCTTCCGCGAAGCATCAGTGGCGCATCTCTGGGTGAGCTTCTGCTCAATTATCATCTCTTTTCTCCTTTTTTTTTTTAGCTTTCTCACCTTGACATTTCCTCAGGCATTGAACTCTCTAGTCGCCCTGAAGAACCTCTGGACCCTGAGCGACACCGCTATCGACCAAGCGCGGGAGGAGATGTTGTCCCTCCAAGTCAAGGCGGAAAAGGCGGAGATGGCTCTGGAGATACTCGGGCCACCCTAAAGGGTGAAATCGATGTCATCCGGCTAGAGCCGAGAAGGCTGAATATGCGCTGGAAGTTGCCCAGCGCGCGCAGCCAATGAGCTGGATAATGCTCAGGTGGCCGAGGAAAAACAGAAAGTTACCGAGGAGAAGCAAGGGCAGCCGAAGAGAAGCTGAAGGTGGCAGAATTGGAGGTGTGTGTTTTAAAGACCCAATTAAGTTCAGCCTCCATTGAGACAGATGCGGCCAAAGAGCCACCCGCCAGTGCGTCACCAAAATTGCAGATCTGGAGGCGATGGTGACAGAGGCCAGAGGGGGGCCATTGAGTCTGAGAAAAGAGCTCTTGAGGCGGAAAAAAGAGTTGCCGATGCCGTAGAGGATTTTAGAAAGTCCAAAGCTTTCGATAAGGAGGTGGCCGAGTCAGCGGCGTTTGCTTATGACGCCGGCTTTCAAGACTGCAAGGATAAAATCCAGGAACTCTACGACCTAGAGGATATTGAGGGACTGAAGCCTGATGACGTTCCTGAGGATGATGTCCCGGTCCCCGGATGACCTTTAATAGCTTTAGTTTTATTTTTGTATCGATCTGTGCCTGACTAGAGTCGACAACTTTGTAGCCTTTTAGCTATCAATGAAATTTTTTTTTTTGCTATGCACCTTTGGTCATAATCAGCTTCAGCTGAGTCAGCTGTTATGAATCACCAACCAGTGGTGTCTTGTCAGATTGATTACACAGAATGTGACTGAGCCACATATTGTCCCAGATACCGGCACAGGGAGCCAACTTTTAGTGCCGACGCAGGGTGCCAGTGTCTAATATGCCGACACATAGCCAGTCTGTGGTGCCAACATGGAGTTGGTCTCTAATATGCCGACGCGGAGCCGGCCTTTAGCGCCAACGTAGAATTGGTATTTAGCGCTAACGCGGAGTTCGTCTGCCAATGCGGAGTTGGTCTTTAATATGCCGATGCGGAGCCAGTCTTTAGTGTGCCAACGCGGAGTTGGTCTTTAGCGCCAACGCGGAGTTGGTCTTTAATATGCTGACGCAGAGCCGGTCTTTAATATGCTGACGGGGAGCCAGTCTTCAATATGCCGACGCGGAGCCGATCTTTAATATGCCGACGCGAAGCCGGTCTTCAATATGCCGACGCGGAGCCGTCTTTAGTGTGCCAACGCGGAGTTGGTCTTTAGCGCCAACGTGGAGTTGGTCTTTAGCGCCAACGCAGAGTTAGTCTTTAATATGCCGACGCGGAGCCGGTCTTCAATATGCCGACGCGGAGCCGGTCTTTAGTGTGCCAACACGGAGTTGCTCTTTAGCACCAATGCGGAGTTGGTCTTTAGCGCCAACGCGGAGTTGGTCTTTAATATGCCGATGTGGAGCCGGTCTTCAATATGCCGACGCGGAGCCAGTCTTTAATATACCGATGCGGAGCCAGTCTTTAGTGTGCCAATGCGGAGTTGGTCTTTAGCGCCAACGCGGAGTTGGTCTTTAGTGCCAACGCGGAGTTGGTCTTTTAGCGCCAATGCGGAGTTGGTCTTTAATATGCCGATGTGGAGCCGGTCTTTAATATGCCGACGCAGAGCCGGTCTTCAATATGCTGATGCGGAGCCGATCTTCAATATGCCGACGCAGAGCCGGTCTTCAATATGCCGATGCGGAGCCGGTCTTTAGTGTGCCAACGCGGAGTTGGTCTTTAGCACCAACGCGGAGTTGGTCTTTAGCGCCAACGCAGAGTTGGTCTTTAGCGCCATTGCGGAGTTGGTCTTTAGCGCCGATGCAGAGTTGGTCTTTAATATGCCGATGCGGAGCCGGTCTTCAATATGCCGATGCAGAGCCGGTCTTTAGTGTGCCGACACGGAGCCGGTCTTTAGTGTGCCAACGCGGAGTTGGTCTTTAGCGCCAACGTGGAGTTGGTCTTTAGTGCCAACGCGGAGTCGGTCTTTAGCGCCAACGCGGAGTTGGTCTTTAATATGCCGACGCGGGAGCCAGTCTTTAATATGCCGACGCGGAGCCGGTCTTCAATATGCCGATGCGGAGCCGATCTTTAGTGCTGAACGTACTCATCCGAAAACAAGTGAACATGTTGAAGATTCATTTATCAAATAGATTCAAAGTAATGACAATAGCATTCTATTGGTAGTACCGGCATAATTGTCGGCGTTCCAAGTGCGAGGGAGCGGTTTCCCATCTAACTCTTCGACTTTGAATGCCCCATGGTGTAGTACCTCCTTGACACGGTATGGTCCTTCCCATTTTGGTGCCAGCTTGCCCCCCTCTGTCGGCTTTGATACTTCAGCTCTTCACAGAACGAGGTCTCCAGGACGGAATGTCTTGGGTCGCACCCGAGCGTTGTAGTACTTGGCCGCTCACTGACGGAACGCTGCCATACGAAGCTGTGCTTGGTCTCGCAATTCTTCCACCAAATCTAGATCAGCCCTCAGCTGGTTTGAGTTGCTTTCTTCATGGTATAATTTCGTCCGGGGACTGGGAGCTCCTATTTCCACTAGGATGACCGCCTTGGTCCCAAAGACCAAGCTGAAAGGGGTTTCCCCAGTAGGTGCTCGCGGCGTCGTGTGGTAGGCCCACAACACACTGGAAAGTTCTTCCACCCAGCGCCCTTTGCAACTATCTAGCCGAGCCCTGAGCCCTTGGAGGATGATGCGATTGGTCACCTCGGCTGCGCCGTTGGTTTGGGGATGTCCTACTGAGGTGAATCGATGATGGATGCCCAGGCCATCACAAAATTCCCGGAAGGCCGTGTTATCAAACTGTCGGCCGTTGTCTGTAACGAGGGTGTGCGGCAGCTCGAACCGGCATACCACAGACTTCCAGAAGAAAGTCCGTATTTTGGCTTCCGTGATCTTGGCAAGAGCTTCCGCCTCGATCCACTTAGTAAAATGATCGATGGCCACCACTAGGAACTTGCGTTGTCCGGAGGCAGGAGGGAACGGTCCCAGAATGTCCATGCCCCACTGTGCGAAGGGCCATGGTGCAGCTAGAGGGGTCAGCTGGGACGCCGGCTGATGTTGGATGTTGGCATGACGCTGGCAGCTGTCACACCTCTTAACGAGTTCGGATGCATCCTCCTTCATTGTCAACCAATAATACCCCTGACGTAGAGCTTTATATGCGAGAGCCCTGCCCCCCAGATGGCTTCCGCATATCCCTTCGTGTATCTCCCGCAGAATATAATTGGCGTCGGTGGGGCTGACACACCTAAGGATAGGGTATGAGAACGACCTTCGGTAGAGCTTTCCTTCCATAATGAAAAACTTTGGGGCCCGTCTTTTAAGTTCCTTCTTATTGGCAGGAGGCCTCATGTCCAAGATGGCTTGGACTTTGTCCGGGTTTGCTTCGATCCCCCTCCGGGTTACCATGAAGCCCAAGAACTTCCCGGCTGTCACCCCAAATGCACACTTACGAGGGTTCAGCTTCATCTGGTACCGACGAAGGTTGTCAAGAGTTTTCGTTAGGTCCGCGATGTGGTCAGTAGCACGAACGCTTTTTGTCAACATGTCATCCACGTACACTTCCATGTTACGTCCTATCTGACCTTCAAAGATCTTGTTCATCAGCCTCTGGTAAGTGGCTCCCACATTCTTTAACCCGAAAGGCATTACTTTGTAGTAATATAACCCTTTCTCAGTTATGAAGGAGGTAGCTTCTTCATTCGCCGGATTCATCCGTATCTGGTTGTATCCAGAGAAAGCATCCATGAAGCTAAGAACCTCATGGCCGGATGTAGCGTCCACCAGTTGATCGATTTGGGGCAGGGGAAAGTTGTCTTTAGGGCATGCCTTGTTGAGGTCGGTGAAATCTACGCACATTCTCCATCTTCCGTTGGTCTTGCGGACTAGCACCACATTAGCCAACCATTCGGGGTAGTGGACCTCCCGAATATGGCCCGCGGCCATTAACTTGCGGATCTCCTCGTCGATGGCTTTCTATCTGTCTGGAGAAAAGTTTCTTTTTTTCTGTCGGACCGGCCGACACTCTGGCTTGAGGTTAAGTCGATGGGTGATTACTTCTTCAGGGATGCCCGGCATGTCTGAGGATGACCATGCGAAGACGTCAGTGTTGGCACGCAGAAAAGTAAGAAGTTGATGGCGTGCCTCCTCTGGGAGCAATGCCCCCACCTGAACAGTCCTTGCCGGGTCATCACCCAAGGGGAGGGTTAGAAGGTGCTCTGCCGGCTCTCCCCTTCTTCCCAACTCTCAAGGATCGAGTGACTCAGAGGCTGTCGCCGATGCCGCGTTCAGCGGGCTAGGAGACAAATGGTAGCAAGGCGAAAGTGGGCTTTGCTCCCCTTTCATTTCTTCGACCCCTTCATTGGTGGGGAACCTTACCAATAACCTCTTAGTGGAGATTACGACATCCAGCAGATTCAACCCTGGTCTTCCCAAGATAGCGTTGTAAGCCAGTGGGACCCGGACCACCAAGAAATTTATAACCACAGTGCTCTGACATGGAAGGGTTCCAGCCGTGACCGGGAGGGCAATTTCTCCTCAACACTCACTGAATCTCCCATGAAGCCCATTAGCGGTGTGGCAACAGGTCGGAGTAAAGACCTTGATAAGTTCATCCGAACAAAAGTCTCATAGCTCAAGACATCCATAGAGCTCCCACTATCAATTAAAATTCTTTTTATAGGATGTTTGGCTATAGTCATGGACACCACGACGCTGTCGTCATGTTTATTAACTACCCCATCTAGATCCTTTTCGAAGAAAGGAATTACAGAGTCTATTCCCTCTCGTTGCCTCTTCGAACCACCATCCGCTCCCCAGGAAATCACAGCTATAGTCTTTTCAGTTGGAGCATTATCCATGCCAGCCGGGCGACTCGGAGGCACCAGGGGGCCCAATGCGGGGAGATTTCCCCGTCGAACAAATTTTCCTAGGTGGCCTTGTTGAACCAGCTCCTCGATGGCCTTTTTTAGGTGGCGGCAGTCCTCGGTGTCGTGACCATAGTCTCAGTGGTACCGGCAGTAAAACTCCTTGTTGCGGGGGGCCCCAGACTTCAAGGGAGCCGGATGCTTGAAATAAGGTTCATCCTCGATCTCCAGCAGGATGTGAGAGATGGGAGCCATGAGGGGGGTGAATTGCTCTTTAGGAACCAGCGCCTGTGGTCGGCGATCTGAGCGGCATGGAGGCTCGAGCTTTCATGGTCGCGCACCGGCGTGATCATTAGGCGGTGGTTTACTACTGGAGTTCTTGTCAACTTCTCTCCTGGAAGAATCCACCTCGTCGGCACGGATGTACTTTTGGGCTCGGCTCAAAAGCTCAGCATAAGAACTCGGAGGCTTCTTATCCAGGGAATACGCGAACCTGGATGGGCGAAGTCCTCGTTTCAGGGCCAAAGTGGCCACGGAATCTTTCAGGTTGTAAACTTCCAACGCCGCCTCCTTAAATCGAGCGACGAAATCTTTCAAGGTCTCGCCACTCCTCTGCTGAACAGCAAAGAGGCTATCTGCCACTCGTGGGATCTTTGATAGGCATCAAAGTGAGCCAGGAAAGATCGCTCGAGCTGCCGAAATGAGTTGATGCTGCGCGGGGGCAAGCGGGAGTACCACGCGCGCGCCGCTTTCCGAAGAGTGGTCGGAAAGGCGATGCATAAAAGGGAGTCTGTCGCTCCCTGGACCTGCATGAGGACCTTGTAGCTCTCCAGGTGGTCAAGAGGATCCGTCGTCCCATCATATGGATCCAGTTGGGGGAGACGGAACCGGGGCAGGACCGACTCCTTCATGATATGACGGGAAAGCGGGGGACGGCGCTCATAAGCCGTCCCGTAAGGGTCGGTGATCCGGCGGCTGAGCTCGTCCAACCGTCGGTGATACTCGTCGAGCCATTGCTCGGCCCGACGGGTGGTTTTCTGGAGAGTGCCATCTTGGGATGAATCAGAGGAAGGAGCTGAAGAAGATCTCCAGCGCAAAGAATGCGCCCGCCTAGACTCTCTTTCCTTCGGCCGGTGGTGGGAACGACCGGAGTGGCTAGAAGGGGACCGCCGTCGCTTCGAGGTCCCTCGGTGATGAGGTTCGGGGGGTGAGCGGTGGGAGACCTCAGGCGGGGTCCCCCCTTGGTGAGACTGGACTGTTCCCTGCATTCCTTCGTCAAGCGTAGGGGCTGAGTTGCAGCAGCCAAATGATGCTCTTGCAGCCCCCGGACCATTGTCGTCAGATCCTGGACCTGGTGGGCTAGAGTTTCGAGCCGGTCAAGTTGGCTCATCTGCGCAGGGGGCGGAACATGGAGATTGGCCTCCGAATGCTCAGCCCGTGGAATGCGCCCGACTGCTTGACTGGAGGAAGCCTCCTGTGCTCGCATGGTCACCATCGTTTCCCTTGCAAAATTGGTGGGGTCACGAGGAGAACTTTCGTCTTCCTCCCATGTGAACTGCCCCCCTACCTAGCGCGCCAATCTGTTGCTGCCAACTCACTTATGATGAACGTCGAATGGGCTAGGATTGTGGTGAGCGTAGAAAAGTCGCCGTCTTCCTTCTAGAGCCTGCAAAAAAGTCCCGGACCAGTATTTCCGGTGGGGACCCTCCGATGTCCAAGTCAGCGAGTCGTGGAACAGGGAGATTATATCTAAGTGGAATTTTAAAGAGGAAGCCAGAGAGAGTCCCCTCCGCATGGAGTTCGGGTCCTCTTTTTATACCTGTCTGGGATCCCGTTTACCTCGTCCTGTTGGAACCGTCGAATCTTCCCTGTTGTGATGTTTCATCGAACGGCAAGTCGTTGGGCTGTTGCTGGATAAATGCCGCTTATAGCGGTAACTGCCGATCGAGCTAATACTTGCCCGTGATTTCGGTGAGCGAGATGCTCAACAGTAGACCTTAGATCACGGGATCCGTTGTATGAGACTGGTCATTGTGCATGTGAAAGATGCTGAAGGCCGACACTGCCGTCACTGGATACCAGCACTGGAGGCCGGAGCCAGTCTCAGCGCTGGGGGCCGACGCTGGAGGCCGATGCTGGAGGCCGTCATTGGATGCCAGCGCTGAAGGCCGGAGCCAAGGTCAGCGCTGGGGCCCTGCGAAAGGGGGTTTTGCTGTCACATCATTGTTTTTAAAAACCGTGCAAAAGATAATACCATCCAGAGGAAATGGCCAGCCGTATCAAGTATAACCGTAAGCCTTGCTCCGACTGTTTGCATTATCTGTTTCTTTGAATTGTTCTACAATTATAAGTTGAAAGATCAAATTAGATTTGCTCCTTCTCAGTCATCATTTTCAGGTTTCATCCTTACTTTTGGAACTTGTGGATGAGCAGGATGGGCCGCCACCATTTTCTCTGAAAGTGTTTCCGAGAAACTAGATGGAGATAGGCATGCTTAGAATTGATTACCATGAGCGTGGCTCGTTTCGTTCTCCGTGAGATTACTGTGTCCCACGTACGATTTTTGTACGACGTTCAGGCATGTAGAATTTTTGTATGACCATGATCTTGCCTGAGTTTGAGCAAACTGTTATCATTCCCAGCTTCAGAAATTTCCTACTTTAACTGCAACTTCAGCAGGTCAGGGTGGGAATGCAAATAGGCTTGGCCTAAACAGTATATAAGTGTGCCTGAAGTCTGGCTCATCTTCGGACATTCATCCGAGATGTATGGTTTCAAGAATCTCATTTTCAGCTACAAGATACCTTGACGGAGATCGCTTTGATTTCCAAGAGGATCAAGGTTGTCCTAACATGTTAACAGAGATCATGGAGCTGTTTCTTCGACAAAATATTAGTTTATCTGCTCAATATTTTTCATGCTAGCACCATATATGGTACTCAATGTTTTGTCTATTGTTATGGGGTTACCATTGGTTTAGTGATCTGGTTCCCAGCTGATTATATATATATGGCCGAAGAAATAAGGTCATAATATTGGGAGAATTTGGGATTATTTCAATCAAATATATACTGATGCTTGTAGATAATTAGTTTTCTTGGCTTTAGCATATTACTACTTAATTTGTAAGCAATAAACTTCACCCCAAAGAAAAAATCTCCATATATAGCACATGAGGATGTTTGAATTAGTTGCAACCGCTACCCTTTTCCTTCCATCAAGCCAACATTTTATTCAACTCCAGTAGTTCACAGGGATAACGACTACATACGAGTTCATACTATCCTTAATTATGTTAAACATCGAAATGAAAGAAGCCCCTCCTAAACACACATACTAAAGACACATACATACTATTCAACCTTTTATTGGATGACCACAAGAACACTGATACGAATTCTTTGCGTCCTGACTTGCTAAAGTACACGCACGAGAGGAGCATCTTCGTTTTCGGTCTGCTGCTAATGCTAGTTGGAATCCACGTAAACTCCAATTGCATCAAGATAGTTGCCTGAGCGTCCAAAGAAGCCATTGATCTTACCGTTCACCACAGGAACGGAGAAAGGAGTACCTTGCTCTTTGCCATAAGGTCCATATTTGCGAAGATTGGTTTTAAAGGTGAGAGACCTTACGACAACAGGTACGTCCTCAAATGAACCCAAATGGCCTGATATCCCAATAAGAAATTCCCCCGTCTGAAAACTTATCTGCAAAGAAACAAAAAATAAAGGAAGGCTTTTGCTAACAATGAATGAATGCTTCATTATTAGATGATCAATCACATATTCACATCTTATTCGAAGCTTATATATTGCATGCAAAGACTATATATATAAAGCCCTTTTGATGTTCAGGATTCATCTGTATCATCTATCTTAATGGACTCATATATACATGTATATATGGCTTAACGTACGTAGGAGTCCCAAACAATAAAAAAAAACTACAAATAATTAACTTTATGATAATAATTTCTTATTGAATCATAATATATAGTTGATGTTATTGCACCCATGCATGGTCACGTATTTGAAGCTCCTAGATGTAATGCATGATGACTATTCCGTACCTGTGCAAGCTTTCGTAACAAATAAAGATAGAGAGTTTAATATACCTCGATCTCGTCACCACCGTTGCCACCATATCGTGTAGCAGGTGCACACACCCCTTGGTAAGTAACAATTATAGCATTAATGGCTTGCTCATGGCGGACTTTGATCTTCACCAGCTTATTAGCAGCCCCCATATCAAAACGAGCACCACCGTTGCCGCCAAACAGTCCCACCTTGACTCCACCCTGTAATTTGACCAGATGCACCATGTCAATCACCGCTTGTTGGCTGACAACCAACTTATGTTCTCATAAAAATAAATATATAACGATTTGAAAATACGGTGGGAATGCCATCTTTCAAGTTTGATTCAGAATCTTGCCCTAGGGCATGCATGTGGCGAACGGAGGGTTGCCATTTTTTATGTTGACTTGTTGAGGGTTATTTTTTATTATTCAATTAAAACAAAAGGCAAACTAATTTGAATAAAATTCACTTGAGGAGCAATAAGTCTCACATTTGGAAATGCACTTCCCAGAACGTACAACTAAAAGACCACCATTATAATTATGCAGATAAAGTTATTGGACATAATGATGTTTCTGTGGATGTGCTAAAAGATAGTATAGAGTCAGAAATGAGATTGTTAAAAGAAATTAAAGCAATAAATGAGATTGCTCAATAAGAGGCTTGAAAGCAGGTCAAATATTGCAACACCATTGTGCCGACCATTACTCAGGGCAAGTTTAAAGGGTAGTCTTACCATTGTGCCGAGAGGATGCAAGATAATGGGATGGAATTTGTTTTCTTTCCTTCGTTTGGTTAGACGACGAATGAAGGAACAACGGCTATTTATAGAAAAACATGCTTATGCTCTATTATTACATGCATGACGAAATTGGCGGTATATAATCTATATGTATTATAATATTACAATATATTACCTCCGTCACCGCTCTCCATTTCGAGAGAGCGCTCGATTTCGAGAGAGCCAGCTAGTTGCAACTTCTGGTCCTACATCAGTTGAAACCGGACTGGAAGCCGATATTAATCCTTCCGTAGAGAGAGAGAGAGAGACCAACAGAATAATTACTTGGCTCGATCATAGGCCTTAATTTGGATCCTCCTCCTCCTTCCTCTCGCCTTCAGGAACCGAAAATCGATCGAGGGCATCTTGCAACAAAGAGTTCTTCACTACTTCCAGCCTCCATCCTAACATCAATAACTCATCCAGGTACGTACGTGTTCATGCTTAGCACATTGGCTGACGTTGTTTGTGTACGTCTTAGACCTAATTAGACATCCTTAATTTCCATTCCACGCTGCTGAGAATGAGTTGTTTGCAGATCTAACCTAACCTCTGAAATTAAGTAGCTTATCCTCTGCATTATTTTATTTTGAGGAACAATATCCACTCGAAAATATTAAGGTTTTAGTTAGATTCCCGAATCAGGTTAGGTTAGGTTAGGTTAGGTCAAGTTAGTAATGCGAATAAAAATCTATTAATTTAAATCCAACCTATTCATTAAATAAGCCATGCATGAATCTCGATGCGAATCTAACCTTTTTATTAATCAGATAGTCTAAATGGGACCTGCATTTACTAAAATGAATGCATGAAATCTCTGTTTGAATGGATCAAATATATTTTAAAAAAAGTTAAAAAAAAGTTTAAAAAGTTTTGAAACGGGTGAAATATATTTTAATTAGATTAAACTAGAGTTAAAAAAAATAATAATAAAAGGATCAAATGGGTCGGGTTCTAGCCCAATCTTATCTAAACGCGGTCTTGGGAACAACGAACCGACCTCCACTATGTTAATAAGGGACCACGGGCATGGGCACGGGCACGGGCGCAATAATCCTATTGAGATCGCGTCTGTTGAGAAGCGCGACACGAATACCAACAACATACATCCAGAGCTGCTGCAGGGACGTCAACGCTGGTCAATGTCTGCAGTCTCAAGAAGAGAAATAAAAAATACAAAATATAAAATATATATTAATAGATGTAAGTGAACTAGTATTTTTTAATTTAAAATTAAAATTTTAAATTTCTAACAACCGCCAGTGGTCTCCAGAGCCAGCACGAGGCTTGCACTTGTTTAAAAGTAAAGCTAAAGCCACATGCGGTGCTGGTCTCCTGATCCAGCGGGAGGCTTGCACTTGTTTAAAAGTAAAGACGAATGCATGGTAGGCTAGTTCTCAACGGGACTAGTCCTTTGTAGATTAGGCAAGTTCAATGGATTAAATCAGATAATCCAAATCTGATCAGCATAACCTAATTATTTATTAACATAAATTATGACTATCTAATTGATAATACTAAGTCTAGAGTTACATTCTATGTTCTTAAGATAATTTCTTTCCACAACGATATTTATGATATGTATGATGATTGTCTTGCAAGATACAACAATCTTCTTTTGATGATTAATGCAGCATACAATTCACTAAAAATATCAAACCAAGATTGTAACTCTCTTTTCTATGCACTATAGCTATACTCCCTTAACAAAGTATGCAAATGCCTAAGAGAGGAAAGGATTGGATTGATTGAATTGAATTGAATGGAAATGAAATGCCTACGATCCTATTTATAGATTTTGGGTATCCTTTGGATACATCTGTTCGGATTTAACCCGATTTGAATTGGTTAATCAGATTTGATAAACGAAAGCCTTTGATACAGCGATTCACTCCGTGATATGAAGATCAACCGATCATATAACCCGATTCTCGTCCTGATACGACGTTTCACCATCGTGATTTGATGATCACGTTATCAATAGATGGTTGCACTAGGAGTGTAATCGAGCCGAGTCGAGTCGAGTCGATCACTACAAGATATTAATATTGCGACGCCCAAATGCGTCGCAATTGCGTCGCTAAATATGATATTGCGACGCAATAGCGACGCAATGACGGCGTCGCTCAACTGTCCGTCGCAATACCCCCCTTTGTCGCAATTGCGTCGCAATATTGCGACTCTTTGCGATGAAACTGCGACGCATGCAAATGCGTCGCTATATTTAATATTAATTTTTAAAAATAAATTATTATTAAATATTGCGATGCACTAAATGCGTCGCAATATTGCGACTCATCCAGATGCGTCGTAATATTTAATAATATTTTTGGTATAATCGCGACGCAATTCTGAGTCGCTAATGAGTTGCAAATAAAAATTATTTAAAATATTGTGACGCATGGTCATGCGTCGCAATATTATTAAAATTTTTAGATAATAGCGACTCAATTTTAGTCGCTAATGCGTCGCTATTAAATTTATTTTTAAATTATGCGATGCAAGGTCATTGCGTCGCAATATTTAATAATATTTTAAAAATATTTAGCGATTTTTCAGTCGCATTAAAATTTTTTAATTTTATATTTTGAAGTTTTTACAACAGAAAAAGAAAAATCATCAAGAATCTGGGCGATCACGTGGAGCTGTAGAGGCTGAAGACCTCTGTGACAAGCGTCTAACCATATCCCGCAAATAATGCATCTCATCTCGCATGTCTGCAACCTCCTGATCCCAGCCTCACATACGATCCTCAAAATCCTGCTCGATCTCCTGGCGAATCGCCTCTGAATAGATCTGCGAAGGTCCTGTAAACGCTCGGGAGAAGATCACCAAAACTCGCGAGCTGGAGGCCTGAGGGAAAAAAATGTAGAAGCTCTAGTGCCCAGACCATAGACCCTGCGTCTCGTGGCTGGGCACCAACAGCCTCCAAAAACACACGCCGACTCTCCTCTGCTGAGAGTTCGACGGGCATCTCCCCATCAGTAGAGTCGACCTGCGATGCCTGAGAGCGAAGCTCCTCGACTCGTGTCTTGAAATTATGAAATCAACAATAAATGAGTTAATAAATTTCTCGAAATAAAATTGTAGAAATTAAACAGATACTACATATATCTAATTTCTTACCGCAACCTCCCGTGATCGCGTATCAACCCAGGAACCGGCCCTCTGGTGTGTATCGCCCTGAATAGACGAAACTCACCAGGATCTCCGCCCTCCTGCTCAGACTATAACAATAAAAAAATTATATTAATACAAATATTTATAAATAACTAAATATTAATTAAATATTTATGTTTTCTTACCATACGCCGTCTGTGCCTCCTGAATCGAATGGAGCCCGAAGTATGACGGGAGAGACCCGTGCCAGGACCGCCCTTCTCAGATCGGCGGTTCGTGCTGGCTGATGCGGCCCTCTGCGCCAGCCTCGGACTCCCAGGCCTGCTGCACTCGTGCCAAATACCCTCTGGCACGTGCGCAGGACGCTGACCCGATGACCCCAACGATGAAGCATGTCGGAGTATCGGCGTCGCGTCAAGCCTCCCATGCTGCCCTAATGGCATCATGGCTGGCAGGATCCCACGTAACTTTTTCTGCATTAAAATAAATAGTTGTTTATGAATTTATTAGTTTAAGAATTTTATATCACTGATAAATTGTATTTAATAAGTTTACCTGAAACTCAGAAAAATAAACTCCTCGTGGCTGGAGATACGTGGCGCCAATCGTAGCCACTAGGATCTGCTCGCCTCTGAAATACGGCGCTGATGTGCTGGATACATGATGCGCTCAATGAATCTATTAAAAAAAAGCATGTTTACAAGTAATTGACTTAAAAACATAAACATATATTTTAATTAGTATATACTTACATCCCTGAGCATCAAGTCGAAGTAAAGTGCGGCCGAGGGTGGAAGAACTCGGAGGTCTGTGCCGATCGGCTGGATGGTAATACTACTAGAGAGATCGAAGGCTGCACCTCTGCTGGAGATCCAAACTCTCCATCTCCGATGCTCATGTGATCTGATGTAGCAGGGCTACGTCGCTGCTCACTCCGTCTGTCGTCGTAGTACTTCTACCTCTGCCCGTCATACTGAAATACTAAAGATTCACACAATTAAATTACGATTAA
>UESW01003524.1:75757-113473 GCA_900491605.1 Calamus simplicifolius
ATTACATCGCTAATGCATCATTAGTTAATATAATTTATTATTTTAAAAATTATGACGCATAGATTGGCGTCGTAATATTTTATTTCATAATTATATTCTATAAAATTAAATTTTTCTGAAACAATTGCGATGCACATTGTTGCATCACATTGTTTTTATTTTTAATAATTTTATAACACTATTTTTTTAAAAAAAACTTGCGACGCAATACGCGCATCATGAAATTAAAATTAATTTTTTTATTATCTGGTTTATTGCATCGCTAAGGCGTTGCTATTTAACATAATTTATTATTTAAAAAAAATTGCGAGCAACCGATTGGCATCGCAATATTTTTTTTCATAATTTTTTGTAGAATTAATTTTTTTGAAATAATTGCGACGCACATGGTTGCGTCACAATGTTTTATTTTTAATAATTTTTATAACACGTTTTTTTAAAAAAATTGCAACGCAATACGCGTGTCATGAAATTAAAAATTATTTTTTTTTAATTATCTGGTTTATTACATAGCTAATGCATCGCTATTTAACATAATTTATTATTTTAAAAAAATTGCGATGCAACGATTGGTGTCGCAATATTTTTTATTTCATAATTATATTTATAAAATTAAATTTTTTTGAAAACAATTGCGACGCACATGGTTGCGTCGCAATGTTTTATTTTTATAATTTTTATAACACTTTTTTTTTAAAGAACTTGAGATGCAATACACGCATTGCAAAATTAAAAATTATTATTTTTAATTATCTGGTTTATTGCGTCGCTAATACGTCACTATTTAATAATTTATTTTAAAAAAAATTGCGACTCACTGATTGGCGTCGCAATATTTTTATTTCATATTTATATTTTATAAATTAAATTTTTCAAAATAATTGTGATGCACATGGTTGCATTGCAATGTTTTATTGTTAATATTTTTTATAACACTTAATTTTTTTAAAAAAATTTGCGAGGCAATACTTGCTATAATCTGATCAATCTTGGACCGTTGTGATCAATCCGATCGGCAACGATCCGATGGCATGTGATCGATCCAAGCCATGATCCTGGTCGCTGACGATCGATCTCGGACCGTTGCAATCAATCCGATCGTCGATGATTCGATGGTTACGATCGATCCAAGCCACGATGCCAGTCACCGACGATCGATCTCGGACCATTGCGATCAATCCAATCGGCAACGATCTGACGGTTGCAATCGATCCAAGCCACGATCCCGGTCGCCGACGATCGATCTCGGACCGTTGCGATCAATCCGATCGGCGACGATCTGATGGCATGCGATCGATCCAAGCTATGATCCCGTCGCCGATGATCGATCTTGAACCATTGCGATCAATCCGATCGGCGACGATCCGACGGTATGCGATCGATCCAAGCCACGATCCGGTCACCGATGATTGATCTCAGACCGTTGCGATCAATCCGATCGACGATGATCCGACGACATGCGATCGATCCAAGCCATGATCTCGGTCGTCGACGATCGATCTTGGACCATTGTGATCAATCCGATCGGTGATGATCCGACGCTTGTGATCGATCCAAGCCATGATCCCGATCGCTGACGATCGATCTCGGATCATTGCAATCAATCCGATTGGCGATGATCCAACGATTGCGATCGATCTAAGCCACGATCCCAATCGCCGACGATCGATCTAGGACCATTGTGATCAATCTGATTGCGACGATCCGACGGTTGTGATCGATCCAAGCCATGATCCTGGTCGCCGACGATCGATTTCGGACCATTGCGATCAATCCGATCGGCGATGATCCGACGGTTGTGATCAATCCAAGCTACGATCTCGGTCACCGATGATCGATCTCGGACCATTGCGATCAATCCAATCGGTGACGATCCGATGGCATCCGATCGATCCAAGCCACGATCTTGGTCGCCGATGATCGATCTTGGATCGTTGCAATCAATCCGATCGACGATCCGACGGTTGCGATCGATCCAAGCCACGATCCTGGTCGCCGACGATCAATCTCGAACCATTGTGATCAATCCGATCGGCGATAATCCGATGGCATACGATCGATCCAAGCCAAGATGCTGGTCATCGACGATCGATCTTGGACCGTTGCAATCAATCCGATCGGCGATGATCCAACGGTTGCGATCAATCCAAGCCATGATCGGACCGTTGCGATCAATCCGATCGACGATGATCCGATGGTTGCGATCGATCCAAGCCATGATCCTGATCGCCGACGATCGATTCAACGCATGTAACAAAATTAATTTTTATAAAACAATTACGATGCATTTCATTGCGTCGCAATGTTTTATTTTTATTTTTTTATCTTTTAATTTATTTTATAAAATTTAATTTTTTTTTAAAACATTGCGACGTAACTTTTGCATCGCTAAATTAAAATTATTTTTTTAATTTCTTGGTTTATTGCATCGCTATTTAACATAATTAATTTTTTTTAAAAAAAAATAGTGACGCACTGAGTTGCATCGCAATATTTTTATTTCATAATTATAGTTTATAAAAATTAAATTTTCTTAAAATAATTGCGATGCAACTTGTTGCGTCGCAATGTTTTGTTTTTTAAAAAAATTGCGACGCAATACTTGCTTCGTGAAATTAAAAATTATTATTTTTTTAATTTTTTGGTTTATTTCATTGCTAATGCGTCGCTATTTAATATAATTAATTTTTAAAAAATCATTGCGACACAATGAAATGCGTCGCAATATTTTTACTTCCTAATTTTATTTTATAAATATTAATTTCTCTTAAAATAGCGACGTAAATAGTGCGTCGCTAAATTAAAATTTAATATTTTTAAATTTTTTGAGCTATGCGTCGCAATTGCGTCGCTAAATGCATCGCTATTTTTTGTTGTCGCTAAGGTGTCGTAATTTAGCGATGCAAAGATTGCGTCGCTAAATTTGCGTCGCTATCTCAGTATTTTCTTGTAGTGACATTCTCTACTAGTGGGCATCAGCTCCAATCCATAGAGAGATATATATGCTTTGTTTTATTGAGTGTGCATCACTTATCAATCTATTAGCTATATGCCTCTGAATCATCTTGTCGATAGTACTGTTGGTAGTGTTGGTGTGGAGTAGGTGGCCATGTGTTACCTTATTGTAGGCCTAAGGGCTCAACCTCATCAATCATCAATGGTATTCCATCAAATCCTAACATGACTTTTTAGCTTGTGTTTTTTTCTTTTCCTTTTTATTTTTGTATACTCAATGAATCTTAGTCGTCTTTCCATGAAAATCTACAAAGTGTATTTTGACTCACCTTGTCACGACCCAAACCAAGGGGTCCATGATAAGCATGAGAACCAAGATGACTGAGATATACCCTAGTCTAAGTAAGTCTCAAATAACTTGTTAATCATATACAATTAATATCAAACTACAATACTAACATTCCAACACATATATATCTATCAAAGGATCATCTGTATAAGTGAATACATATACATAGATAACATAATCATAAAGTCAGATCATAATTACTTATGAAAACCTTTCTATATGGTAACCGTGGAGCTCTATGTATACAAACCAAGAATTATATAAAAGAAATATTCTTAGTTTGATCAGTATAGCCTAAAGAATGCGAGATTTCAAGCCTACTTTTCCCAAAAAGACCTTCAAAGTAATGCAACTCATTTATATAATCAAGGGTCAATTATAGGGAAAACATTACGAAGAGTGAGATTGTACTTCATGAATAGGACTAATGTAATACCAATAATTCATTATGGTTATATATATAAATAATAAGGTACTAAAACATGAATTTTTCAAATCATAAGAAGTAATGTACGTCTTATGTTAGAAACAGTTAATTGTATCATTTGAAAGGTGTAACATTAATGTGTGAAATTATCAATTTATAAATAGTAATTAACATGTCTATGTATCTTGTAAAATGCTATAGCCTAATATTCTCAAATCATAAACAGTAATGCTTATCAATAAATTATAAACAATAATGCATATGGACAAATCATAGATAGTAATGCTTATCATTGAAACATAATTAGTACTACATCATCTACTAAGAGTGGTCCCAAGTAAACGGCTCAAAGGTTCAATAGTATCATCAGAAATAAAAATAGAGAAATTACCAATACACATTATACATATAAGTATATATGCACATATAAAAATTATTGTAGTACTGAATATCAAATAAAAATGATCTAGAGTCATTGAAAATCGATGGCTTGAAAGCTCAGACAAATTGCCTAAAGGCTCGAATAGAGGACTGCTAGCAGTTAAATTAGAGCAGATTACGTGTGTGGCCATCATACAAAGCTAGCATTATCCTATTAGTAGAGATGTCTAGCTACCAACCCATTATACACATATTGCGTCATAATGTAGAAGGCACTTATCATTTTGTATCATGTTATATAACATATCAGAATTCAAAGGATTATCAACTGATCACATGATCATATAGTTATAGCACGAAATTCACAAAATCATTTATGATGATATGAGATTGTATGAATAGCATAAGCTCAAAGAATGTATTAGAGTTATTATGAATATCAATTAAACATATTGACATATAGTCACATGATAAATTCTGTAATCATTTATTATGGCATAAGATAATATAAATAACATAAGCTTCAATAGCATATTAGAAATGAAATGAATATCAACTACTCATATGAACATATGGTTACATGCTCAAATTTTAGAAACCAATTATAATACTCAACCGAAATCATCTAAGCCTTTTCTCAACTATATGGGGTCGACTACATGAATTTGCTTCCTCTACTCATATATAAATAGTTATATTTTTTTAATTATTTTTATTCATATTAATTTAGGTTTATCTCTATCTCTATCCTTATCATGAATTGTTAAAAGATCTATCATAACAAAATCTATAGAATCATAAATCATTTATAAGAACATAAGGTTAATAGTCAATCTATAATATTCAATATTCAATAGCTCATAAGACATAAGTTTCATACAACCTTTGTAGAAAACTCATTTTATTCATCCATACTTGTACTTATCCCTTATTGTAATAATTATGTAGCATAAAGTAAATACATTTCATATGTCAAATCATATCATGAACATATGGCAAAAGAAATCGTGAACTTAAATTTGTTCATATGTAGATACACTGGAGAGTATATATATATATATATATATATATATATATATATATATATATATATATATATGTATGTATGTATGTATAACTTTTTGGAGGATTTATTACGTGAAACAATTAATCATGCTATAGCGGTCACTATCTACTTATAGATAATCATAATTAAGAATTATCTTATAAGAGATTTATTATACAAACTAATTAAATATGCTATGAAGTCATTATCTACTCATATATAACTACTAGAAGCTCAAAAGAACCTAAGTCATGTCAGACTATCTAGAACTCAAGTAGAGGTGGATGGTAAAGTCTCCACGGCACCCAGAACAATGATTAATTACACATAAAAAGAAAGATTTTTGTGCTATTTGAGCATGAGAGCAAAGATTTTATGTCAGCATACAAAACCCCAAGGTTAAATTAAAAGCCTACCTTAAAAACTATTACAAAACAACAACAGTCCTAAGATCTTATTTAAATTGGAGGGATTCAACATATTAAAAGTAAAAGTCCCTTAAAATTTTATTTTGGTAGCCCTAGATCTGGAAAGATTTAGCGGACAATAGGCTTAAGGGTGTAGATCTAAGACATAAAAGGGAAATACTTGTAGAGAATAGTCGGATATGGAGAAAAAGTGAAGAATTTAAGAAGAGAAATGATTGAGGATGTGCAAAACCGAAGTTAGAACGAAACCAAGAAGAGGGATGAGAACGAAAAATTTTATAGTGTTCAGTCTTCCTAAGGCGGGCTATGGTGGCTCAGATAGTCAATCGGAAGGGGAGTTGATTAGCTAGTGGTCGATTGAACCGTTGAGCTAAAACACGTGTAATTTATTTCCCTTCTAAATCATTTAAGTAAAAATTTTCATTTCATTTCTTTTCCTTTTTCTTAAAACCTTTTATAAAAATAAGAGAATACCCCCATTTAAATTCAAAAAAATATCAAAAAAATTAATTTTCTTAAGAATAAAAAATAAACTCTCTATTTGAAGAACAAAATTAGAAATTTTTAGGGAATAGAGCTTTGGCCAATAGTGAGTTAAAGTTCTTCTACTTAAGATAAAAATTTTAGAAAATCAATGTACCTTAGGAATCATAAGAAAATAATTTTAAAAAAAAAATTCTTAAAATGCAGTTTGTAAGGTCTTGATTAGTACTTAGTCAAACTTTTAAGGTTTTTAAACTTAGACAAAATCACAACAATGGATAACGACTTCAAATAAACTTATACTGATTTAAACCAAAGTTTATTTTTATAGTACAATAACTACAATATGTTAAAGTTAAAATGATATTTATAAAGTTCAAATTATGATATGCCACCAAGTTGATCAGAGTGTTATAAATCTGGACATGAAATTGTTCAAATTCCAAGGCAAATGGTTAGATCGACTCACTACGGCATGAATAGTTGTAATGTCGTAAGCCCACCAAGTGGCCTAATTAACCTGTTAGCAAGCTGAACTAGATAGCTCAAAAATTTGAGTAAAAATTAATTAGTAGCATGTAATCTAGATTCTAAGTTTGTTAGAATCTATCCAAGTTATGTCGTTGGTGCTGCAAGGGTGGTTCAACACTATAGTCCACTGACTTTCGTATACTCGATGGTTCTAATACTATTTGTAACACTCAAAGTCCATCTGGCCCAATTGACCCATTAGTGGGCTAAAATATGTGATAAAAAAATTTGAACGAAAATTAATTAGTAGTAGATGAGCTTAAGTTATAAGTATATAACATATTTCTTCTATATTCGATGTGAAATTATTTTTAGAATATTACAATAGTTCTTAAAGGTGTGGACTTATAGTAAAGTTGTTGCAGTGACATGGTTAATTGCTAGGCAGTTGTTTGTAAGCGGACCGTCGATTTTTTATGGTAGCAATTCCTACACTTGTGGTTTGTCTCCGATAGTGGAATATAAGCTGTTAAAGCTTTCTCCTGTCACCTGCTCTTTGATGGTGAGGCAGCGAGCTGTTTTTCATCAGAGGAAATTTGAAGGCGATATTTTTTTGGTGGGAAAGGCTTCATTCAGAATCAAACTTCTGGACAGTACGTTCATGACTCTGCGTAAGCTCAAGGCAACTAATATGGTGGTGTCTATTATTAGATCGCATGTGTTGATTATTTCATTGAATTTAGATTTTGGGCTCGATATGGTATTTTCTAAAGATTAATTTTAGCTCATTATAAGTAATCACAACAATCATTTGCACATCTATTAAAGCTCTAGATGTTCATGTTGGAGGAGGTGGTCAAGGACTAGCTGAGGCTTTGCAGGTTTTTGATGCTTTTAAGTAGAAGAAAGCATGAGATGTCTGCCATAGTGTTAATGACACTGCAAGAACACTTCAAGTCCATTTATCATCCTAGGAGTGTGATACCCAAGTTTAGTTTCACATTATATATATATATATATAATATGGTATGCTTTTAACGCAAGTTTATTTGCTATCCATTAACTTTCACTTGAGTTTTGTGACATATGGTTTCGACCCGTTAACAAAGTTAATTGGACTAGCGGATGGACTTGAGGCATTATAAGAAGATTTAGCTAAGAATAAGTATAAGAAAGCTAAACAAGAGCTTTTCTTCTCTAAGTCCAAATTTAATGTACGTAAATAAGTATATTGCAGTTTGTCAAAATAAAACATAAGTTGAACTTGTATAAAATACTATCTAAGGAAGTTTTAATAAGAAGGTGTTTCTTGCGGAATCTCTCATGCTGTATCTTTGGTTTTTTTAGGATTTTAACAGAAAACTCTTAATCTTGCATTAATATCTTCCTTGAACCTGAGTCCTATAAAGTAGATGCTTCCGCAATGTCTCGCCATATAAGATAATGGAAGAAAAGAGTTAAAACCTTTTTTGATTGATCTCTTAAGTCCATAAAAGCCTTTTTGATCGATCCCTTAAATCTAAGCATATGGGTATTTATAATTGTGGGACTCCTAAAATTCTTAGAACCCTCTCCTAATTCATTCACGTGAAATGAAATTATTCTAGAAAAGAAATTGTTTTATTAAATGTGCTTTTTTAAATAGCTAAATAAAATTTGATAAATATTCAAACAATATATCTTAAGATAGAAATTAAGTAAATGATTAAAGTGGTCCTAACACATTTAATTTTGGGTCGATCTAACATAAGTGCAAGTGAGAGATCATACATCGTTTCTAGCTTAAGTTTTGTCCATTCTTACACATATTTTCCACTTGTTGTAAAAGGCTCAAGCTACGCTGTATTCATTCATTTCTCCTGTATTAAGATCAAAAAGCTGCTAGCCTAGTGAAGTTTTTGCCTGGCTATGGTAGTCTTTAACCCTTCTACGGCTTCATTTCTAAAGCAAAAGCTATAACGCAAAATGTTATTATATTGGAAAACATTTGGCTGCTTTTAGCAATTGACTTTAATATATATTGTATCCTAGAAGGATGGTCATAAACAGCAATAAGTGGATGTGAGGACGATATTTTATAATCTCTTTTTCTTTTTCTTTTTCAAGAAATTAGTGATTCATTCCATCGTAGCCCTCTATAATGGTTTGCATCAAATTTATAAATAATTGTTGAGTTGGGCTTAAGGCAGCGATCTGACACCTATTCCTCATTTGTTCTTCCCTTTATCCTTCCTTCTCTCTCCATTTAATAATTTCTCTTTAGAATTTTTTTTTTCACAATTTCTTTCAGTTTGAATGGCAATGATTTTGTCACCAATATTCTGAAAAACAAAAGAATGGAATATTAGTTAGCATGAGATAAATTCAAAATTAAAATTAAAATTTTTAATTCAATTTTTATCTTCCATGTAGCAAATAATATATGCTGATTTTGTATTTCTTATATGCTCTCTAATATCCTCAATCAGATAATATATTTAGCTAATTTTATGTTCCCTATATGCTATCCAATTCTTTGGATCAAGAGATGCTAGTATGTTTTTTACTTAATCTAACAAAATTGCAACTTTTCTTGATTAACATGAAAATGTCTCCTACACTCTTAGCTGATTATTAAGAGATTAAAATATTTAGAAATTAATTCTAAATAACAGAAAACTTAACTTGCAGCCCAGCGGATTAGTGGGCATTTTTGTAATGGAGTAAATAACATTTTTACTTTTGAAGAAATAAATTTATCCTAGAATCTTATTTTTTTAAGTTTTTGCATGTTCTTTTAAACTATTTTTTTAAATTTCATTACTACAGGATGCATTTCTTGTCTAAATCATGCTCATCAATTTGTTTATAATACTGGGAGAAATAGAAATAGAGAAAATAAAAGTGAAGGAAGTTAAGAATAAAAATTAATCTTTAAAAAAGAGCTAATAGTATTCACTCATTTTTCATGCTGTGTGGCAGCTTGCCATCTTCATATTGAAAGCAAGTCATTGGCCAACACTCGTGACATTTTAATAGAAACCTGATGAATGTTGAACCTCACTCACTCTCTCTAAGTGATACATGTTAGATTAACCCTTTAATGCAAAACCTTTCTTTAATGCAAGATTATTACAAAGGCAAAGAGTCGCTTTTTTCTCAATCGTGCCTCGAAAGGTGAAGGGCCACCCACTTTTCTGCGTATCCAGAAGAAGGGTTACCGGTTAATGGTTCGAAAGATTAAGCCATTAGCATTAAGATGAGGTATTAAAAGAAACTAAAGACATTAATTGGTGTTTGATTGACATACCAATTGATCGTTATATATATAAATAATTGGTCCTCTCTCTGCCTAAAGAAGTAAGCAATCGTTCTCTGCTACCGAAAGGAATGAGGCTAAGGGAGAGAAACTAATTATTCTTCAGAAGAGGCTATCTGAAGACATTCTAAGTCTCAAGTCTACATATTATCATGATGAACTCCGCATCCGCATCAGGTAAATAATATTAGGATGAATTCCGCATCAGGTAAGTATGTTATTTTATATGTAACAAATTAATTTATTGAAGATCCTTTATTGCTCACAAGTGATATCAGAGCCAAGATTCTAAAATAAATAATTTGTTCGTATATTATGATTGATTAATTTTTCATCGGAATGAATTAACAATGAATGTTTAATCTTTTAAAGTTATGATTGACAGTATTAATGGCTATTAATCTATTTCATGAAAAGGTTCATCGCGAGGAGAACCCCGACTGATCCTGTTACGAATTAATGGCATGCATAGATTAAATTATTGTGTTATACTAGTATGTATGGCAAAATTGATATTTATAGATTGAAGCAGATTGATAATCTATGATGTTTTATGTTGGCTAATGAATGCAGCAATATTACTATATTTGTCATTATCAAAATTGAATGTTCGATTTTAATAATACTAGTATTATTGTATAGTTATATGACATAAGATAAATTAGTTAGTTAGTCACCAAAGTGACCAAACTAATTTATACTCAGTCATATAATTTATGAAATTTTGATATTAGTATTATTATATAGTTATATGACATTAAGATAAATTAGTTAGTTAGTCACCAAAGTGGCCAAACTAATTTATATTCAGTCATATAATTTATGAAATTTTGATATTAGTATTATTGTATAGTTATATGACATTAAGATAAATTAGTTAGTTAGACACCAAAGTGGCCAAACTAATTTATATTCGGTCATATAATTTATGAAATTTTGATATCAGTATTATTGTATAGCTACATGATATTAAGAATAAATTAGTTAGTTAGTCACCAAAGTGGCCAAACTAATTTATATTTAGTCATATAAGATATAAAATTTAATAATATGACATCAAGATTAAATTAGTTAGTTAGTCACAAAGTGGCCAAACTAATTTATATTCAGTCATATAATTTATAAATTTTATAGAATATTGTTAATGATTTGATTGGTTATTAGAAATTAAGAATTTACCCAAAGGTGGATTATTATTCTATAACCAACAAACCTAAAGAAGAAAATCTAATATTCTCTTATCAAATTTATATGAATATCTAAAGATACTATATATATTTGATAAGATTTATTAATTTTTTAAAAGTTTAAATAGCATTCTATTATATATATATATTGTATTTACCCAAAGGAAATCTATAATATTTTATGTTTAATTATCTGAATTTAAATATTTATGGTAAGCATTTATGTTTTTGCAGCTGTTTCTCTTCATTCACATGCTTCTGCTGTTACTATCTTTAATGGCTTAAACTTCTCTGAATGGCATGAGCAAGTCAATTTTTATTTAGGTGTCTTGGATCTTGACTTAG
Organism: Calamus simplicifolius; assembly: GCA_900491605.1. Taxonomy (NCBI): domain Eukaryota; kingdom Viridiplantae; phylum Streptophyta; class Magnoliopsida; order Arecales; family Arecaceae; genus Calamus; species Calamus simplicifolius. The sequence goes on from UESW01003524.1 coordinate 87,127, forward strand.
CACTATTATAAGAAAAGCCTACTGACATTACAGATACGAGCAGTGAGGCAGAGAAGTTAAAACATAAAGCATGGGACAGATCTAATAGATTATGTCTAAGTTTCATGCAAATGACAATAGCCAACAATATTAAAACAACTCTTCTAGAAAGTGTAACAGCTAAAGAATATCTTAAGCTTGTGGAAGAGCGCTTTCGTTCCGCTGATAAGTCACTTGCAGGGATACTGATGGCTGAACTTACGACCATGAAATATGATGGGTCGCGAAGTATGCAGCAACATATCCTAGATATGACTAATATTGCAGCATGACTTAAGACCCTAGGAATGGTTGTGGATGACTCCTTTCTGGTACAATTTATTATGAACTCGTTACCTCAAGAGTATGGGCCTTTTCAAATTAACTATAATACTATTAAAGATAAATGGGATGTTAATGAATTGGCCAGCAAGCTTACTCAAGAGGAAAGGAGATTGAAAGCACAAGGAATCACTCCATAAACCTAATGGGTCAAGGAGCTGATAAAGTTATCAAGCCAAAATCCAAGAAATTTAAGAAGAAAGCATCCACTAATTAAAGTATCACAGGTTGCTGATAATGATAAGAAGGAAGGAAAGAAAGATAAATGTCACTTTTGTAAGAAAGAAGGACATTATCAGAAAGATTGTTGAAATGGAAAGCTTGGTTCAAAAAGAAAGGTATCTTTCATTATGCTTCTCCAATTTATGAATCAAACTTATCTGAAGTTCCTTCTAACACTTCGTGGTTGGATTCTGGTGCCACTACTCATGCTTCCAATGTAATGCATGGATCCTTACAATCCAAAGCATAAACCCAAATGAGAACTTCTTATTCATGGAGAACCGACAGAAGGCCCCAATTGAAGGCATAGGGACTTATCGTCTTACTTTAGATACTGGGCATCACCTGAATCTACTGCAAGCTCTTATGTTCCTTCACTTTCTAGAAATTTAGTTTCTATTTCAAAACTTGATGTTAATGGGTTTAATTTTAAGATTGAAAAAGGATGTTTCAGTTTATTTAATAAAGATGGTTCCTTTATTGGTTCTGGAATTCTTATGGATGAATTATATAAATTGAAACTTGATGATGAATTTTTGCATCCCTGATGTGTGTCCATCAAAATATTAGAATTAAGCATAGTATGGCTAATGACAACTCTGCTTTCTTGTGGCATAAACGTTTGGGTCATATATCCAAAGAACGACTACAAAGATTAGTAAAGAATGAGATTTTACCAAATCTAGATTATACTGATCTTGGTTTATGTGTGGATTGCATTAAGGGAAAGCAAACCAAACATAACAAGAAAGGAGATACAAGAAGTACTCAGCTTCTTGAAATTATACATACTGATGTATGTGGACCTTTTGACACTCCATCCTTTGGTGGAGAAAAGTTCTTTATCACCTTTATAAATGATTTTTTTCGTTATGGATATGTCTATTTGCTTAAAGAGAAATCTCAAGCTGTAAATGCTCTTGAGATATTTACTAAAGAGGTTGAAAGACAATTAGACATAAAAGTAAAAATAGTAAGATCTGATAGAGGTGGTGAGTATTATGAAAAGTATAATAAATCAGGGCAAAATCCAGATCCATTTGCAAAATTTCTCGAAAGACATGGCATATGTGCATAGTATACTATGCCAGGCACACCTTAACAAAATGGTGTGGCAAAAAGGTGAAATAGAACATTAATGGATATGGTTAGGAGTATGATAAGTAATTCCTCATTACCCAAATCTTTTGGACATATGCACTTAGAACTGCAGTATATTTACTGAATAGGATTCCTAGTAAGGCAGTTTCTAAAACTCCTTTTGAGTTATAGACCAGAAGGAAACCTAGTTTAAGACACCTGCATGTTTGGGGTTGTTCAGTAGAAGCATGACTGTATAATCCACATAAAAAGAAATTGGATTCTCGAACTATCAATGATTACTTTATAGGTTACCCAGAGAAATCCGAAGGGTATAGGTTTTATTGTCCAAACCATAGTTCTAGAATTATTGAGACATACAATGCCAAATTTATTGAGAATGGTGAGGTTAGTGGGAGTGCTGACAAACAGATTATGGATATCAATTAAGGAAGGGCTAATGTTTCATTACCCATAAATGTTTCTGAACCTACAATCATTCCATGCATTGTTCCAGAATTACAGAAACAAAACAATAATGAATAATGTTTGAATGAAAAAGCACCCCATGAAGAGTCTAACCTACCAATAGCTGACAAAAATGAACCATATGGAATAGCATTAAGTAAACCTGTAAGGATATAGAAATTAGCTATTTCAAATGATTATTTGATTTATTTGCAAGAGTCAGATTTTGATTGTGGCATTTATGAAGATCCTGTTTCATTTTCACAAGCCATTAACGGTGATAAGTCTGATAAATGGATTAATGCTATGGAAGATGAATTAAAATCCATGGCTAAAAACAATGTCTGGGATCTTGTCGAATTGCTAGAAGGTTCTAAACAAGTTGGATGTAAATGGGTTTTTAAAACCAAACGTGACTTGAATGGCAATATCGAATGTTTTAAAGCTAGACTTGTTGCCAAGGGTTATACTCAGAAGGATGGCATTGATTATAAAGAGACATTTTCATTTTGAAGAAAGATTCATTAAGAATCATTATGGCTTTGGTAGCTCAATATGATTTAGAGTTACATCAAATGGATGTGAAAACAACCTTTCTTAATGGGGAAATAGAGGAAGAAATTTATATGGATCAACCTGAAGGTTTTTCCATGGAAGAAAAGGATCATAGGTGTGTAAACTTAAGAAATCAATATATGGACTTAAACAAGCTTCCAAACAATGGTATATTAAGTCCAATGATACTATTACATCTTTTGGTTTTCATGAAAGTATTGTTGATCGATGCATTTACCGAAAGATTTATGGAAGTAAGTTTATATTTTTGGTTCATATGTTGATGATATTTTGCTTGCTGCTAATGATTTAGGTATCTTGTATGAGACAAAAAAATTTCTCTATAAGAATTTTGAGATGAAAGATATGGGAGAGGCATCTTATGTGATAGAAATTTCCATATTCAAAAAGAGATCATATGGATTGTTAGGGTTGTCTCAGAAAACTTATATCGAGAAAATTCTTGAGAAATTTAATATGAACAACTGTTCAGCAGGAATTGTCCCAATACAAAAGGGAGATAAATTTAGTCTAATGCAATGTCCAAAGAATGATGTGGAACATAAGCAAATGGAATCTATTCCATATGCTTCAGTTGTGGGTAGCTTGATGTATTTGCAAACTTGCACAAGACTAGATATCTTCGCAGTTGGGATGTTGGGCCGCTATCGGAGTAATCCTGGTATTGATCATTGGAAAGCTGCAAAGAAAGTGATGAGATATCTTCAAGGAACTAAGGATTATATGCTCACATTTAGAAGATCTGATCAGTTGGAAGTGATTGGATATTCAGATTCAGATTTTACTGGTTGTGTTGACAGTAGAAAGTTAACTTTTGGCTATATGTTCCTATTGGGAGAAGGAGCAATTTCATGGAAAAGTGCCAAACAATCAATTATTGCCTTATCCACTATGGAAGCAGAATTTGTAGCATGTTATGAAGCTACAATTCAAGCATTATGGCTACGAAACTTTATTTCAGGACTTGGGGTTGTCGATACCATTACCAAGCCGCTGCAAATTTATTGTAATAATTCCGCAGCAGTTTTCTTCTCCAAGAATGACAAATATTCCAGAGGTGCTAAACATATGGAATTAAAGTACTTTACTGTCAAGGAGGAGGTCCAGAAACAAAGAGTGTTCATTGAACATATTAGAACAGATCTTATGATAGCAGATCCTTTAGCTAAAGGTTTACAACCAAAAACATTTAAAGAACATGTACATAGAATAGGTCTTGGTTGTATTGAAGATTGATTATGATGATGTTATGTATTAAAGATTGATTATAATAATATTATGTTGTGCCACTCTTGAGCTCATTAATATGAAATGTTTCTGGTTTTATTTCTTATTTCTTGTTCCTTATGCTTGTATACACTTACTGTTTTGAATAAGAAATTTACTGTGTCTTTCAGATTAAGTGGACATTAAGTTATTTATATATAAATTATGTGAACTAACATGATAAGTTACTAATACAATAGTATATGGAAGGGAGTATGCAAATTGGATATGTATGACCGCCATAAATCTTATTATATGATTTATTTAATTAAAGTCAATCATGATGAAAAAAATGACATTATGAAATTTAATTTTGCACGCCTAATGTTTACATTATTAAATATTAATGTCATAAACTTTTGGCCCAAGTAGGAGAATGTTAGATTAACCTTTCAATGCAAAACCTTTCTTTAATGCAAGATTGTTACAATGACGAAGAGTCGCTCTTTTTTCAATAGTGCCTCGAAAGGTGAAGGGCCACCCACTTTTCTGAAGATAAAGGGTTACCGGTTAATGGTCCGAAAGATTAAGCCATTAGCATTAAGCTGAGGTATTAAGAGAAATTAAAGATATTAATTGGTGTTTGATGGATATACCAATTGATCATATATATATAAATAATTGGTCTCTCTGCCTGAGGAAGTAAGCAAGAATCCATCATTCTCTGCTACTAAAAAGAATGAGGCTAAGAGAGACGAACTAAATCCTGCATCTGACATATCTGGTCTCTCATCTCTGCAAGCTCCTCCGAACCTCCTAGCGAACTTTCTCCTTGATAGATCTCGGATGTCGTCTATCTGCTCGGAAGGAATATCGCCAGAACCATGCGAACTGGAGCCCTGATGGAAAAATATCTGGAAGCTCTAGTGCCCAAACCATAGACCCTACGGTCTCGCGGCTGGGCACCAACAGCCTCCAAAAACACACGTCGACTCTCCTCTGGTGAGAGTTCGACGGGCGGCCCCCCATCAGTGGAGTCGACCTGCGAAGCCTGAGACTGAAGCTCCTCGACTCGTGCCTTTGAGTTATAAAATCAATGATAAATGAATCATATATAAAGCTGAATAAAATATTAGAAATTAAATAAATAAAATATAAATCTAATTTCTTACCCCAACCTCCCGTGATCGTGTATCGACCCAGGAACCGTCCTTCCTGGTGTGTGTCGCCCTGAATAGACGAAACTCACCAGGATCTCTGCCCTCCTGCTCGACTACAAAAGCAGAAGAAAGAATATAAATGCAAGTATTTGTAAATGACTAAATTAGTATTTAAATTGTTTATGTTTTCTTACCATACGGCACCTGTGCTCCTGAATAGAAATGGAACCCACAGTGTGACAGGAGAGGCCCGTGCCACGACCGCCCTTCTCAGATCGGCGGTTCGTGCTGGCTGATGCGGACCTCCTGATCCATGCCTCGGACTGCCACGCCTACTGCTAGCTGGCCCAAATACCCTCTGGCACATGCCCTAGACGGTCACCCAAACTCCTCCAACGATAAAGCATGTCGGAGTATCGGCGTGCCGCAAGAGCATTCCATGCTGCCCTAATGGCATCATGGATGGTAGGGTCCCATGTAAACTTTTTCTGCATTGAAATAAATAGTTAGTTTCAGAATATATTAAGATTAAAAATTTTATATCAGTTATAAAATGTATTTAAAAAGTTTACCTGAAACTCTGAAAAATAAAACTCCCTCGTGGCCGCTGATACATGGTGCCAATCGTAGCCACTGGGATCAGCACGGCTCTGAAATATAGAGCTGATCCAGCTCGATATAGTATGCTGCTCAATAAAGCTGCTAAAAAAACTAATTAAAATAAGTAATTAACTTAAAAACATAAACATATAGTTACAATTAGTATATACTTACAGCCCATCGGCATCCAATCGAAGTACGGTGCGATCGACCAAAGAAGAACTCTCAGAGGTCTGTGCCGATCGGGTAGAGGAAAATACTGGATGAGCATCGATGCCTGGAGAGGCGGAAGTCCGTGCGTCAGGGCTGGTAGTGGGATGTGACGCAGCAGGGCTATGTCCGTCAGGGTAGATCTACCTCGGTCCGTCATACTGTAAATACTAAAGATTAATGCAATGCAATATAATTACGAATAATTAATAAACATACAAAAATTTAACACTTATAAAAATAAATCGAAATTGAATGAACCTATATCTTTAATTAGTGTCATTTGTTTCGTGAAATGTTGGTTCAACATCCGATGCCGTATCGGACTGTGATTCAGTTTCATTATCATCGGAAGGAAACCGAACATTTGCATCCTCAATTTCTTGGACATCACCATTTGGATCTCTAAGTGATGTTTCAGGAGCCCTTGTGTCGTCCTCAATTGCATGCATTTCCATCTCATCCTCTTGAAATGCAGGGCACTCAGTTGATTGACTTGATGAACTCTCATCTAATATGATTGTTGAACGTGGAACGATTTTAGAAACATCCCACCAATCTCGCTTGTCGTTGCGCAAACTTGGATATCCGCAGTAAAACACTTGCTAAGCTTGGGATGCAAGAATGAATGGTTCATATTTCTGTAATCTCGTCGATGGTTTACTTCAACTAGATTGTAGTCGTTATGAACCCTTTTACCGACAGGAATTGTTGGATCAAACCAATCACAACGAAACAATACAATTCGTTTCATAGGCCAACCGGGATATTCAACTTCGACCACCTCTCTAACTTTCCGTAATAATCTGCATATTTGCTCCAGCACTTTCTCCTTTAACACATATGCCCCAATTCTGCGTCCCTTTTAAAGATGCTAGTCGTTCAATTTGAAATTTGTATCCATTAACAAAATAGCCAGTATAGGTAGTTACGGTCTTCAATGGCCACTGCGCCAGACATTTAATGAAAATATCGGTTGTGAACCATGGACCGTTTACCTATAAATTAATAAGCTATTCACAATCAATTCAAAAAATAAAAGCCATTATTGTAATTGATTGAGTGATAGTACTCATAAATTCATAACTCCGTTTCTAACTTCTGCCCAATGGCAAGATGACTGATGCTGGGATCCATCTGGCGTTGTCTATTACAATACATCCAATTATAACAATTAAAACTTCTGTTAGCAATTAAATAGTATGGTATTTTATAATTTTAAGTAGAAGTTCTAATTAAGCAATTAATGAAGTATACATATACTTACTCAATGTATGGGTCGACTTCTCTACAGTTCATTAGGATGTAATAATGTGCTGCATTATACTCCACATCACTTAATTGTCTTGACTTCTGCCTCCCAAATGAACGGCCGATACTTTTAAATATTGATATTCTACCGTTAGTAGGTTCTCCTTCGTCCACACATATGTCATCGTTACGACCAAGATTGCGGGTCCTCGTATGAACGTGACCCTCAAAGTAATGCGAGGCAAAAGCTGAAACTTCTTCAACCAAGTGTGCATTGCATATAGAACCTTCAACCCTTGCCTTATTCCGCACATTATTTTTTAACTTCTTAAGATACCTATATGTAAAGTTGAAAATATAAATAAACCAACTTCCTCGCATAAATAAAATAGTATTTGAAATGTCAACATGTATTACTGATTTGGGTGTTTACCTCTCGAAAGGATACATCCAACGATACTGCACGGGACCAGCTATACGTGCTTCGTATGGCAAGTAAACCGGTAGATGCTCCATTGAGTCAAAAAAACTTGGAGGAAATATTCGCTCCAGCTTGCATAAAATAATTGAAATTTCCTCCTCAAGCCTTTCCATGGATGCAGAAGTAATGACTGCGGCAGATAACTCCTTAAAGAATAAGCTGAGCTCTGTCAATGCCTTCCACACATGTTGCGGAAGCAACTCAGGAAAAGCTATGGGCAATAACCGTTGCATGAAAATATGACAGTCATGACTCTTCATGCCAAACAACTTGAGCTTATGCATGTCCACACACCTACCGATATTTGAAGCATAACCATCAGGAAATTTTAATCCTCTAATCCAGTTACATAAAACTTCTCGTAAATTTTTGTCAAGAGTGTAACAGGCTTTAGGATAGGTCCCGTCAGCATTCCTTCTCAAATCACCTCTTCTGCAATATTGATTAAGTTCTTCTCTCGACTTTGCAATGTCTTTGGTTTTTCCCGGGATGTTTAGTACCGTGTTAAATATGTTATCAAAGAAATTTTTCTCAATATGCATAACATCCAAGTTGTGCCGGATGAGATTTGTGCTCCAATACGGCAAATCCCAAAAAATGCTCGCTTCTTCCAGTTATGTTCTTTACATATACGGCCATTTATTCTATCTGCATCTGGTTTCCAAGCATACCTCAACCCCAAATGCTCTATAGTATCAAATATATCTGTGCCAGACATAACCGGTTCGGTGAATTTTGTGACTACTTTGTTCTTCCGGAAGGCGATCAAGTTCCGCCTATAAGGATGATTCGAAGGCAAGAACTTTCTATGATTATCAAACCATGACTGCTTACCACTCTTCTGCAATGTAAATGCATCTGAATCATACATGCAATGAGGGCATGCCAGATGCCCAGAAGTGCTCCAACCAGACAACATTGCATATGCCAGAAAGTCACTGATTGTCCACATCAAAGCAGCTCTCATGATGAAATTTTGTTTCATAGAAATGTCGTAGGCTATGACTCCTGTTTCCTACAACATTTTCAATTCAGCTACCAACGGTTGTAAGAAAACATCAATCTTCTCTTTTGGATTTGATGGTCCTAGAACCAAAACTGTCAAAAACATTGCAGTATCTTTCATGCACTTCCACGGTGGAAGATTATATACAGTCAGTATTACAGGCCAATGTGAATATTGTTACCCCACTTGACCAAACGGTTGGAAGCCATCGGTACAAAGACCTAATCTCACATTCCTTATTTCTTCTGCGAAATAAGGATGATTTTCATTGAAATGCTTCCAAGCTTTTGAATCTGATGGATGTCGCATTTCATCTTCTTTAGATTCATGTTCGGCATGCCATCTCATATCAGCAGATGTAGCCTCATATCTGTAAACTCTGGAGGCGTGGAGTCAGAGGGAAGTAATGCATCCTCTTGTAAGGCACACTTTTCCTTCTACTTATACTAGCTCCCCCTTGCCATTTTTGTACCTCGATTGCCCGCAAATCTTACACCATCTAAGCTCTGAGTCTTCACCCCAATATATCATACAATTGTTCAAGCAACAATCGATCTTATTAACTGGGAGCCCAAGGCCACGCAATAACTTCTTCGTTGAGTAGAAACTGTCTGCTACAACATTATTATTTGGCAAAACTTCCTTCATTAACCCAGCTACAGCATTGAATGCCTTTTCTGATAATCGATGTTCCGCCTTATTATTCAACAACTGAGCAGCCATAGACAATTGAGAATGACTCTCACAACCAGGATACAATTCTTGATTTGCAGAACACAACATATCATAAAATTGTTGTGCATCTGGATTTGGTTCTACCATAAATGTATTCTGATTGAATTCGTTACCCGATGCATTCATCACCATTTCTTCGTATGTGTTTAAATTCACAAATGGTTCATCAATAGGATTTGACACTTCTTGGCTGGTGACAGCTGCAAACATTTCCTCAGTTTCACCATGACAGTTCCAAACATCGTACCCAGGAACAAACCCCTTTTTACACAAGTGCACCTTCACAGTTTCAACATCTCTATAGGCTTTATTCTGACACTTGCGTAAGTTACAGGGGCACTGATCCTAGGCCCATCCATCCATTCGGTTGACTACATGCAAATGCTATAAATTCTTCCAATCCATTCAGAAAATTTGGATTAAGCAACCCATCTTTTAACCTTACATACATCCATGAGCGAGCCCCGCTCATTTTTGACCAACTTATACAATTCCTGGTAAACCATTAAAGGAGACAATAATTTAATTTTGCATTAGTCATTATAGCAATAGATTAATTCTTTTACACATCTAAGCTAAATAACAAATATTGTGCCTCTTTAATTATACCGATAAATCAAGGCCGGGCCATGGCTACGATCCTTGATGTGCTATCCAGGACCGAGGCCCAGGACCGGGGTCCGTTCAATCATTAGACTTTACAAGTAAGCAAGTGTCCTAAATGAATTCCACTTTCACTCCACTAGAACTTAGGTAAGGCCCTATCCCATTCAAGATTATTTTATGCGATATGTTATTCTGCTGAAATTATCATCATTTACGTTGAAATTTCGGCAGCAATTTCCCTTATGTTCTCCTAAATGTGTGGCTTATATGCCATACTAGGAGAACGTATGAGGATATACAAACTGCAAGCTCAACTAACGATGACGAATAGCAGACAAACATATCGCAAAAAATAATCTCAAACTGTCCACTAGGACAATTTGAGAATTTGCAAGACTAAGTCTTACAAAGTCTCAAACGGGTCTAAAGGTTATAGTGCTGTGAGAAATAATATGAAAAATCAAATAACGAACTTGACATAGTATGTATGTCAAATTCTTTTTTTTTAGGAGGAGTTATATTCTTTCAGTACTTGAATCTAAGTTTACTATATCAAATTTAATATTCTTGCATTAAATTAAGTTCTAAATGAGCTATATCATTTTTCCTTCATGATATCGAATTTATTTTGATTGGTTGGTTTAGAATTTGAGGAATTATATCAAATTATGGTTTGCTATATCAAATTTCTTTCAATTGAAGAACATGAATACTCTAAATTTTTTTCTAATTTTCTAAGAAAATGATTGTGACAATATTTAAGAATTAATAATTTAAAATTTGCTAAGCCAAAATATAACAAGTAATAAAGAAATATAAATTCATTAAAAATTTAATCATCTAAACTATCAAAACATATAAATTGCATGATAAGCATTCTAATAATAATATATCATGAACAATATTTCAAAAAATAAATAGATTCGATAACACAAAACATTTATAAATCTAAATATATAAATTTTAAATATATCAAATATTATGCAAATATCAAATTATGCATTACAAGATTATAGATTACATGCAAATTTCTCTAATTTTTCTTGTAAAATTGAGTTCCTAAACATAAATAACTTAAATAAAAATTTTTTATAATGAATGAAAAAAAAACCGCAACCCCTGAGACCACGGTCACGGCCGCCGGCCGAAAATGGCAGGGGTGGGGGAAAAAACCCCACCCCGGCCCATATTTTTTAAAAAAAAACTATGGCCTAGCCACCGTGGGGAAAAACCCCACCCACACATTTTTTTTAAAATGGTGGCCTAGCACCGTGGCCAGGCCACCGCCGGCCACGGCTACCGCCATGGCCGTGGCCTCAGGGGTGGGGGAAAAACCCCACCCCTACATTTTTTTTTTTTTAAAAAAATAGTGGCCGTGGCCTCAGGGGTGGGGGAAAAACCCCACCCACACATTTTTTTTTAAATGGTGGCCTGGCCACCGTGGCCAGGCCAGCCACAGCCGCCACCGTGGCCATGGCCTCAGGGGTGGGGAAAAACCCCACCCAGGCCGATACTTTTTTTAAAAAAATGGTGGCTTGGCCACCATGGCTAGGCCACCACCGGCCACGGCCGTGGGCTCAGGGGTGGGGGAAAAACCCCACCCCTTCAATTTTTTTAAAAAAACGATGGCATGACCGTGGGCTTAGGGGTGGGGGAAAAACCCCACCCCTACAATTTTTTTTTAAAAAACGGTGGCCTGGCCACTGTGGCTAGGCCACCGCCGGCCACGGCCACGGCCGTGGCCTGAGACGACGGCCATGGCCGCAGGGGTGGGGGAAGAGTATTTTTTTTTAAAACACGAACTTACCTTGCTAGAAGGGGACGCCGCCGGGGGTTCCTTGCGCCGGGGGGGGGGGGTCGTCGATGGGTTCGTAGCGCTGGGGGAGGGGGCGGGGGGAGCCGAAGGAGGAGACGACGGTTAGGGCATGAAGAGGAAGAAGAAGAGGCCGTGGGGGGGGCGGGCACGACTCAGATTATATATTAGGGATTAGCGACACAATTTTGCATCGTTAATCCCTCGCTACTTTTTTTTAAAAAAATTATTATAGATTAGCGACGCAATTATGCGTCGCTAATACGTCGGCTATATCACTAATTTGGTGGCAATGACCGGTGAGAATTTTTTTTTAAATTTTTGGAAAATGCATCACAATATTTTTATTTTATAATTAAAATTTATAATGAATTAATTTTTTGAAAATAATTGCGACGCATATTTGCGTCGCAATGTTTTATTTGTAATATTTTTTATAACACTTAATTTTTTTAAACATTTGCGACGCAATACTTGCGTTGCTAAATAAAAATTAATTTTTTTTTAATTTTTTGGTTTATTGCATTGCTAATGCATTGCTAATTAACATAATTTATTATTTTAAAAAATTACGACGCATAATTGGCATCGCAATATTTTTATTTCATAATTATATTCTATAAAATTAAATTTTTCTAAAAACAATTGCGATGCACATTGTTGCGTCACATTGTTTTATTTTTAATAAATTTTATAATACTTATTTTTTTAAAAAAAACTTGCGATGCAATACACGCATCGTGAAATTAAAAATTAATTTTTTTAATTATCTGGTTTATTGCATCGCTAAGGCGTTGCTATTTAACATAATTTATTATTTAAAAAAAATTGCGACGCACCAATTGGCATCGCAATATTTTTTTTCATAATTATATTTTTATAATTAATTTTTTTTGAAAATAATTGCGATGCACATGGTTGCATCACAATGTTTTATTTTTAATAATTTTTATAACACTTATTTTTTTAAAAAAATTGACGCAATACGCGCATGAAATTAAAAATTAGTTTTTTTTAATTATCTGGTTTATTGCATAGCTAATGCATCGCTATTTAACATAATTTATTATTTTAAAAAAATTGCGATGCAACGATTGGTGTCGTAATATTTTTATTTCATAATTATATTTTATAAAATTAATTTTTTTGAAAATAATTGCGACGCACATGGTTGCGTCGCAATGTTTTATTTTTAATAATTTTTATAACACTTATTTTTTAAAGAACTTGCGATGCAATACACGCATTGCAAAATTAAAAATTATTTTTTTAATTATCTGGTTTATTGCATCGCTAATGCATCGCTATTTAACATAATTTTTATTTAAAAAAATTGCAACTCACGATTGGCGTCGCAATATTTTTATTTCATATTTATATTTTATAAAATTAAAATTTTTAGAAAATAATTGTGATGCACATGGTTGCGTTGCAATGTTTTATTGTTAATATTTTTTATAAGGCTTAATTTTTTTAAAAAGGCAATACTTGCAATACTTGATCAATCTTGGACCGTTGTGATCAATCCGATCGGCAACGATCCGATGGCATGCGATCGATCCAAGCCATGATCCGGTCGCGACGATCGATCTCGGACCGTTGCGATCAATCCGATCGTCGATGATTCGATGGTTACGATCGATCCAAGCCACGATCCCAGTCACCGACGATCGATCTCGAACCATTGCGATCAATCCAATCGGTGACGATCGACGGTTGCAATCGATCCAAGCCACGATCCCGGTCGCCGACGATCGATCTCGGACCGTTGCGATCAATCCGATCGGTGACGATCAATGGCATGCGATCGATCCAAGCTATGATCCTGGTCGCCGATGATCGATCTTGAACCATTGCGATCAATCCGATCGGCGACGATCCGACGGCATGCGATCGATCCAAGCCACGATCCGGTCACCGATGATCGATCTGGACCGTTGCGATCAATCCGATTGGCGACGATCCGACAACATGCGATCGATCCAAGCCATGATCCGGTGTCGATGATCGATCTTGGACCATTGTGATCAATCCGATCGGTGATGATCCGACGCTTGCGATCGATCCAAGCCATGATCCCGGATCGCTGACGATCGATCTGGATCATTGCGATCAATCCGATTGGCGATGATCCGACGATTGCGATCGATCAAGCCACGATCCCAATCGCCGACGATCGATCTAGGACCATTGCGATCAATCCGATTGGTGATGATCCGACGGTTGTGATCGATCTAAGCCATGATCTGATCACCGACGATCGATTTCGGACCATTGCGATCAATCCGATCGGCGATAATCCGACGGTTGCGATCGATCCAAGCTACGATCTCGGTCACCGATGATCGATCTCGGACCATTGCGATCAATCCAATCGGTGACGATCCGATGGCATCCGATCGATCCAAGCCACGATCTTGGTCGCCGATGATCGATCTTGGACCGTTGCAATCAATCCAATCGGCGACGATCTGACGGTTGCGATCGATCCAAGCCACGATCCGGTCACCAACGATCGATCTCGAACCATTGTGATCAATCCGATCGGCGACTATCCGATGGCATGCGATCGATCCAAGCCAAGATGTTGGTCATCGACGATCGATCTTGGACCATTGCAATCAATCCGATCGGCAATGATCCAACGGTTGCGATCGATCCAAGCCATGATCGGACCGTTGCGATCAATCTGATCGGCGATGATCCGATGGTTGCGATCGATCCAAGCCATGATCCCGGATCGCCGATGATCGATTCGACACATGTAACAAAATTAATTTTTATAAAACAATTGCGATGCATTTCATTGCATCGCAATGTTTTATTTTTATTTTTTTATCTTTTAATTATATTTTATAAAATTTAATTTTTTTTTAAAACATTGCGACGTAACTTTTGCATCGCTAAATTAAAAATTATTTTTTTAATTTCTTGGTTTATTGCATCGCTATTTAACATAATTAATTTTTTTTAAAAAAAAATAGCGATGCACTGAGTTGCATCGCAATATTTTTATTTCATAATTATAGTTTATAAAAATTAAATTTTCTTAAAATAATTGTGATGCAACTTGTTGCGTCGCAATGTTTTTTTTTTTTAAAAAAATTGCGATGCAATACTTGCTTCGTGAAATTAAAAATTATTTTTTTTTAATTTTTTGGTTTATTGCATTGCTAATGCGTCGCTATTTAACATAATTAATTTTTTTAAAAATCATTGCGATGCAATGAAATGCGTCGCAATATTTTTTTCCTAATTTTATTTTATAAATATTAATTTCTCTTAAAAAGCGACGCAAATAGTGCGTCGCTAAATTAAAATTTAATATTTTTAAATTTTTGAGCTATGCGTCGCAATTGCGTCGCTAAATGCATCGCTATTTTTGTTGTCGCTAAGGTGTCGCAATTTAGCGATGCAAAGATGCGTCGCTAAATTTGCGTCGCTATCTCAGTATTTTCTTGTAGTGACATTCTCTACTAGTGGGCATCAGCTCCAATCCATAGAGAGATATATATGCTTTGTTTTATTGAGTGTGCATCACTTATCAATCTTTTAGCTATATGCCTCTGAATCATCTTGTCGATAGTACTGTTGGTAGTGTTGGTGTGGAGTAGGTGGCCATGTGTTACCTTATTGTAGGCCTAAGGGCTCAACCTCATCAATCATCAATGGTATTCCATCAAATCCTAACATGACTTTTTAGCTTGTGTTTTTTTCTTTTCCTTTTTATTTTTGTATACTCAATGCATCTTAGTCGTCTTTCCATGAAAATCTACAAAGTGTATTTTGACTCACCTTGTCACGACCCAAACCAAGGGGTCCATGATAAGCATGAGAACCAAGATGACTGAGATATACCCTAGTCTAAGTAATCTCAAATAACTTGTTAATCATATACAATTAATATCAAACTACAATACTAACATTCCAACACATATATATCTATCAAAGGATCATCTATAAGTGAATACATATACATAGATAACATAATCATAAAGTCAGATCATAAGTACTTATGAAAACCTTTCTATATGGTAATCGTGGAGCTCTATGTATACAAACCAAGAATTATATAAAAGAAATATTCTTAGTTTGATCAGTATAGCCTAAAGAATGCAAGATTTCAAGCCTACTTTTCCCAAAAAGACCTTCAAAGGAATGCAACTCATTTATATAATCAAGGGTCATTATAGGGAAAACATTACGAAGAGTGAGATTGTACTTCATGAATAGGACTAATGTAATACCAATAATTCATTATGGTTATATATAAATAATAAGGTACTAAAACATGAATTTTTCAAATCATAAAAGTAATGTACGTCTTATGTTAGAAACAGTTAATTGTATCATTTGAAAGGTGTAACATTAATGTGTGAAATTATCAATTTATAAATAGTAATTAACATGTCTATGTATCTGTAAAATGCTATAGCCTGATATTCTCAAATCATAAACATAATGCTTATCAATAAATTATAAACAATAATGCATATGGACAAATCATAGATAGTAATGCTTATCATTGAAACATAATTAGTACTACATCATCTACTAAGAGTGGTCCCAAGTAAACGGCTCAAAGGTTCAATAGTATCATCAGAAATAAAAATAGAGAAATTACCAATACACATTATACATATAAGTATATATGCACATATAAAAATTATTGTAGTACTGAATATCAAATAAAAATGATCTAGAGTCATTGAAAATCGATGGCTTGAAAGCTCAGACAAATTGCCTAAAGGCTCGAATAGAGGACTGCTAGCAGTTAAATTAGAGCAGATTACGTGTGTGGCCATCATACAAAGCTAGCATTATCCTATTAGTAGAGATGTCTAGCTACCAACCCATTATACACATATTACGTCATAATGTAGAAGGCACTTATCATTTTGTATCATGTTATATAACATATCAGAATTCAAAGGATTATCAACTGATCACATGATCATATAGTTATAGCACGAAATTCACAAAATCATTTATGATGATATGAGATTGTATGAATAGCATAAGCTCAAAGAATGTATTAGAGTTATTATGAATATCAATTAAACATATTGACATATAGTCACATGATAAATTCTGTAATCATTTATTATGGCATAAGATAATATAACTAACATAAGCTTCAATAGCATATTAGAAATGAAATGAATATCAACTACTCATACGAACATATGGTTACATGCTCAAATTTTAGAAATCAATTATAATACTCAACCCGAAATCATCTAAGCCTTTTCTCAACTATATGGGGTCGACTACATGAATTTGCTTCCTCTACTCATATATAAATAGTTATATTTTTTTAATTATTTTTATTCATATTAATTTAGTTTATCTATATCTCTATCCTTATCATGAATTATTAAAAGATCTATCATAACAAAATCTATAGAATCATAAATCATTTATAAGAACATAAGGTTAATAGTCAATCTATAATATTCAATATTCAATAGCTCATAAGACATAAGTTTCATACAACCTTTGTAGAAAACTCATTTTATTCATCCATACTTGTACTTATCCCTTATTGTAATAATTATGTAGCATAAAGTAAATACATTTCATATGTCAAATCATATCATGAACATATGGCAAAGAAATCGTGAACTTAAATTTGTTCATATGTAGATACACTGGAGTAGTATATATATATATATATATATATATATATATATATATATATATATATATATGTATGTATGTATGTATGTATAACTTTTTGGAGGATTTATTACGTGAAACAATTAATCATGTTATAGCGGTCACTATCTACTTATAGATAATCATAATTATGAATTATCTTATAAGAGATTTATTATACAAACTAATTAAATATGCTATGAAGTCATTATCTACTCATATATAACTACTAGAAGCTCAAAAGAACCTAAGTCATGTCAGACTATCTAGAACTCAAGTAGAGGTGGATGGTAAAGTCTCCACGGCACCCAGAACAATGATTAATTACACATAAAAAGAAAGATTTTTGTGCTATTTGAGCATGAGAGCAAAGATTTTATGTCAGCATACAAAACCCCAAGGTTAAATTAAAAGCCTACCTTAAAAACTATTACAAAACAACAACAGTCCTAAGATCTTATTTAAATTGGAGGGATTCAACATATTAAAAGTAAAAGTCCCTTAAAATTTTATTTTGGTAGCCCTAGATCTGGAAAGATTTAGCGGACAATAGGCTTAAGGGTGTAGATCTAAGACATAAAAGGGAAATACTTGTAGAGAATAGTCGGATATGGAGAAAAAGTGAAGAATTTAAGAAGAGAAATGATTGAGGATGTGCAAAACCGAAGTTAGAACGAAACCAAGAAGAGGGATGAGAACGAAAAATTTTATAGTGTTCAGTCTTCCTAAGGCGGGCTATGGTGGCTCAGATAGTCAATCGGAAGGGGAGTTGATTAGCTAGTGGTCGATTGAACCGTTGAGCTAAAACACGTGTAATTTATTTCCCTTCTAAATCATTTAAGTAAAAATTTTCATTTCATTTCTTTTCCTTTTTCTTAAAACCTTTTATAAAAATAAGAGAATACCCCCATTTAAATTCAAAAAAATATCAAAAAAATTAATTTTCTTAAGAATAAAAAATAAACTCTCTATTTGAAGAACAAAATTAGAAATTTTTAGGGAATAGAGCTTTGGCCAATAGTGAGTTAAAGTTCTTCTACTTAAGATAAAAATTTTAGAAAATCAATGTACCTTAGGAATCATAAGAAAATAATTTTAAAAAAAAATTCTTAAAATGCAGTTTGTAAGGTCTTGATTAGTACTTAGTCAAACTTTTAAGGTTTTTAAACTTAGACAAAATCACAACAATGGATAACGACTTCAAATAAACTTATACTGATTTAAACCAAAGTTTATTTTTATAGTACAATAACTACAATATGTTAAAGTTAAAATGATATTTATAAAGTTCAAATTATGATATGCCACCAATTGATCAGAGTGTTATAAATCTGGACATGAAATTGTTCAAATTCCAAGGCAAATGGTTAGATCGACTCACTACGGCATGAATAGTTGTAATGTCGTAAGCCCACCAAGTGGCCTAATTAACCTGTTAGCAAGCTGAACTAGTGGCTCAAAAATTTGAGTAAAAATTAATTAGTAGCATGTAATCTAGATTCTAAGTTTGTTAGAATCTATCCAAGTTATGTCGTTGGTGCTGCAAGGGTGGTTCAACACTATAGTCCACTGACTTTCGTATACTCGATGGTTCTAATACTATTTGTAACACCAAAGTCCATCTGGCCCAATTGACCCATTAGTGGGCTAAAATATGTGATAAAAAAATTTGAATGAAAATTAATTAGTAGTAGATGAGCTTAAGTTATAAGTATATAACATATTTCTTTATATTCGATGTGAAATTATTTTTAGAATATTACAATAGTTCTTAAAGGTGTGGACTTATAGTAAAGTTGTTGCAGTGACATGGTTAATTGCTAGGCAGTTGTTTGTAAGCGGACCGTCGATTTTTTATGGTAGCAATTCCTACACTTGTGGTTTGTCTCCGATAGTGGAATATAAGCTGTTAAAGCTTTCTCCTGTCACCTGCTCTTTGATGGTGAGGCAGCGAGCTGTTTTTCATCAGAGGAAATTTGAAGGCGATATTTTTTTTGGTGGGAAAGGCTTCATTCAGAATCAAACTTCTGGACAGTACGTTCATGACTCTGCGTAAGCTCAAGGCAACTAATATGGTGGTGTCTATTATTAGATCGCATGTGTTGATTATTTCATTGAATTTAGATTTTGGGCTCGATATGGTATTTTCTAAAGATTAATTTTAGCTCATTATAAGTAATCACAACAATCATTTGCACATCTATTAAAGCTCTAGATGTTCATGTTGGAGGAGGTGGTCAAGGACTAGCTGAGGCTTTGCAGGTTTTTGATGCTTTTAAGTAGAAGAAATTAACACTGCAAGAACACAACTTCAAGTCCATTTATCATCCTAGGAGTGTGATACCCAAGTTTAGTTTCACATTATATATATATATATATATATATGGTATGCTTATAACGCAAGTTTATTTGCTATCCATTAACTTTTACTCGAGTTTTTGAGACATATGGTTTCGACCCGCTAACAAAGTTAATTGAACTAGCGGATGGACTTGAGGCATTATAAGAAGATTTAGCTAAGGATAAGTATAAGAAAGCTAAACAAGAGCTTTTCTTCTCTAAGTCCAAATTTAATGTACGTAAATAAGCATATTGCAGTTTGTCAAAATAAAACATAAGTTGAACTTGTATAAAATTCTATCTAAGGAAGTTTTAATAAGAAGGTGTTTCTTGCGGAATCTCTCATGCTGTATCTTTGGTTTTTTTAGGATTTTAACAGAAAACTCTTAATCTGGCATTAATATCTTCCTTGAACCTAGTCCTATAAAGTAGATGCTTCCGCAATGTCTCGCCATATAAGATAATGGAAGAAAAGAGTTAAAACCTTTTTTGATTGATCTCTTAAGTCCATAAAAGCCTTTTGATCGATCCCTTAAATCTAAGCATATGGGTATTTATAATTGTGGGACTCCTAAAATTCTTAGAACCCTCTCCTAATTCATTCACGTGAAATACAATTATTCTAGAAAAGAAATTGTTTTATTAAATGTGCTTTTTTAAATAGCTAAATAAAATTTGATAAATATTCAAACAATATATCTTAAGATAGAAATTAAGTAAATGATTAAAGTGGTTCCTAACACATTTAATTTTGGGTCGATCTAACATAAGTGCAAGTGAGAGATCATACATCGTTTCTAGCTTAAGTTTTGTCCATTCTTACACATATTTTCCACTTGTTGTAAAAGGCTCAAGCTACGCTGTATTCATTCATTTCTCCTTATTAAGATCAAAAAGCTGCTAGCCTGGCCTAGTGAAGTTTTTGCCTGGCTAGGTAGTCTTTAACCCTTCTACGGCTTCATTTCTAAAGCAAAAGCTATAACGCAAAATGTTATTATATTGGAAACATTTGGCTGCTTTTAGCAATTGACTTAATATATATTGTATCCTAGAAGGATGGTCATAAACAGCAATAAGTGGATGTGAGGACGATATTTTATAATCTCTTTTTCTTTTTCTTTTTCAAGAAATTAGTGATTCATTCCATCGTAGCCCTCTATAATGGTTTGCATCAAATTTATAAATAATTGTTGAGTTGGGCTTAAGGCAGCGATCTGACACCAATTCCTCATTTGTTCTTCCCTTTATCCTTCCTTCTCTCTCCATTTAATAATTTCTCTTTAGAATTTTTTTTTTCACAATTTCTTTTCAGTTTGAATGGCAATGATTTTGTCACCAATATTCTGAAAAACAAAAGAATGGAATATTAGTTAGCATGAGATAAATTCAAAATTAAAATTAAAATTTTAAATTCAATTTTTATCTTCCATGTAGCAAATAATGCTGATTTTGTATTTCTTATATACTCTCTAATATCCTCAATCAGATAATATATTTAGCTAATTTTATGTTCCCTATATGCTATCCAATTTTTTCGATCAAGAGATGCTAGTATGTTTTTTATTTAATCTAACAAAATTGCAACTTTTCTTGATTAACATGAAAATGTCTCCTACACTCTGAGCTGATTATTAAGAGATTAAAATATTTAGTAAAATAATACTAAATAATAGAAAACTTAACCTTGCAGCCCAGCGGATTAGTGGGCATTTTTGTAATGGAGTAAATAACATTTTTACTTTTGAAGAAATAAATTTATCCTAGAATCTTATTTTTTTAAGTTTTTGCATGTTCTTTTAAACTATTTTTTTAAATTTCATTACTACAGGATGCATTTCTTGTCTAAATCATGCTCATCAATTTGTTTATAATACTGGGAGAAATAGAAATAGAGAAAAAAAAAGTGAAGGAAGTTAAGAATAAAAATTAATCTTTAAAAAAGAGCTAATAGTATTCACTCATTTTCATGCTGTGTGGCAGCTTGCCATCTTCATATTGAAAGCAAGTCATTGGCCAACACTCGTGACATTTTAATAGAAACCTGATGATGTTGAACCTCACTCACTCTCTCTAAGTGATACATGTTAGATTAACCCTTTAATGCAAAACCTTCTTTAATGCAAGATTATTACAAAGGCAAAGAGTCGCTTTTTTCTCAATCGTGCCTCGAAAGGTGAAGGGCCACCCACTTTTCTGCGTATCCAGAAGAAGGGTTACCGGTTAATGGTTCGAAAGATTAAGCCATTAGCATTAAGATGAGGTATTAAAAGAAACTAAAGACATTAATGGTGTTTGATTGACATACCAATTGATCGTTATATATAAATAATTGGTCCTCTCTCTGCCTAAAGAAGTAAGCAATCGTTCTCTGCTACCGAAAGGAATGAGGCTAAGGGAGAGAAACTAATTATTCTTCAGAAGAGGCTATCTGAAGACATTCTAAGTCTCAAGTCTACATATTATCATGATGAACTCCGCATCCGCATCAGGTAAATAATATTAGGATGAATTCCGCATCAGGTAAGTATGTTATTTATATGTAACAAATTAATTTATTGAAGATCCTTTATTGCTCACAAGTGATATCAGAGCCAAGATTCTAAAATAAATAATTTGTTCGTATATTATGATTGATTAATTTTTCATCGGAATGAATTAACAATGAATGTTTAATCTTTTAAAGTTATGATTGACAGTATTAATGGCTATTAATCTATTTCATGAAAAGGTTCATCGCGAGGAGAACCCCGACTGATCCTGTTACGAATTAATGGCATGCATAGATTAAATTATTGTGTTATACTAGTATGTATGGCAAAATTGATATTTATAGATTGAAGCAGATTGATAATCTATGATGTTTTATGTTGGCTAATGAATGCAGCAATATTACTATATTTGTCATTATCAAAATTGAATGTTCGATTTTAATAATACTAGTATTATTGTATAGTTATATGACATAAGATAAATTAGTTAGTTAGTCACCAAAGTGACCAAACTAATTTATACTCAGTCATATAATTTATGAAATTTTGATATTAGTATTATTATATAGTTATATGACATTAAGATAAATTAGTTAGTTAGTCACCAAAGTGGCCAAACTAATTTATATTCAGTCATATATTTATGAAATTTTGATATTAGTATTATTGTATAGTTATATGACATTAAGATAAATTAGTTAGTTAGACACCAAAGTGGCCAAACTAATTTATATTCGGTCATATAATTTATGAAATTTGATATCAGTATTATTGTATAGCTACATGATTTAAGAATTAGTTAGTTAGTCACCAAAGTGGCCAACTAATTATATTTAGTCATATAAGATATAAAATTTAATAATATGACATCAAGATTAAATTAGTTAGTTAGTCACTAAAGTGGCCAAACTAATTTATATTCAGTCATATAATTTATAAAATTTTATAGAATATTGTTAATGATTTGATTGGTTATTAGAAATTAAGAATTTACCCAAAGGTGGATTATTATTCTACCAACAAACCTAAAGAAGAAAATCTAATATTCTCTTATCAAATTTATATGGAATATCTAAAGATACTATATATATTTTGATAAGATTTATTAATTTTTTAAAAGTTTAAATAGCATTCTAATTATGATATATATATATTGTATTTACCCAAAGGAAATCTATAATATATTTTATGTTTAATTATCTGAATTTAAATATTTATGGTAAGCATTTATGTTTTTGCAGCTGTTTCTCTTCATTCACATGCTTCTGCTGTTACTATCTTAATGGCTTAAACTTCTCTGAATGGCATGAGCAAGTCAATTTTTATTTAGGTGTCTTGGATCTTGACTTAGCACTATTATAAGAAAAGCCTACTGACATTACAGATACGAGCAGTGAGGCAGAGAAGTTAAAACATAAAGCATGGGACAGATCTAATAGATTATGTCTAAGTTTCATGCAAATGACAATAGCCAACAATATTAAAACAACTCTTCTAGAAAGTGTAACAGCTAAAGAATATCTTAAGCTTGTGGAAGAGCGCTTTCGTTCCGCTGATAAGTCACTTGCAGGGATACTGATGGCTGAACTTACGACCATGAAATATGATGGGTCGCGAAGTATGCAGCAACATATCCTAGATATGACTAATATTGCAGCATGACTTAAGACCCTAGGAATGGTTGTGGATGACTCCTTTCTGGTACAATTTATTATGAACTCGTTACCTCAAGAGTATGGGCCTTTTCAAATTAAACTATAATACTATTAAAGATAAATGGGATGTTAATGAATTGGCCAGCAAGCTTACTCAAGAGGAAAGGAGATTGAAAGCACAAAGGAATCACTCCATAAACCTAATGGGTCAAGGAGCTGATAAAGTTATCAAGCCAAAATCCAAGAAATTTAAGAAGAAAGCATCCACTAATTAAAGTATCACAGGTTGCTGATAATGATAAGAAGGAAAGAAAGAAAGATAAATGTCACTTTTGTAAGAAAGAAGGACATTATCAGAAAGATTGTTGAAATGGAAAGCTTGGTTCAAAAAGAAAGGTATCTTTCATTATGCTTCTCCAATTTATGAATCAACTTATCTGAAGTTCCTTCTAACACTTGGTGGTTGGATTCTGGTGCCACTACTCATGCTTCAATGTAATGCATGGATCCTTACAATCCAAAGCATAAACCCAAATGAGAACTTCTTATTCATGGAGAACCGACAGAAGGCCCCAATTGAAGGCATAGGGACTTATCGTCTTACTTTAGATACTGGGCATCACTGAATCTACTGCAAGCTCTTATGTTCCTTCACTTTCTAGAAATTTAGTTTCTATTTCAAAACTTGATGTTAATGGGTTTAATTTTAAGATTGAAAAAGGATGTTTCAGTTTATTTAATAAAGATGGTTCCTTATTGGTTCTGGAATTCTTATGGATGAATTATATAAATTGAAACTTGATGATGAATTTTTTGCATCCCTGATGTGTGTCCATCAAAATATTAGAATTAAGCATAGTATGGCTAATGACAACTCTGCTTTCTTGTGGCATAAACGTTTGGGTCATATATCCAAAGAACGACTACAAAGATTAGTAAAGAATGAGATTTTACCAAATCTAGATTATACTGATCTTGGTTTATGTGTGGATTGCATTAAGGGAAAGCAAACCAAACATAACAAGAAAGGAGATACAAGAAGTACTCAGCTTCTTGAAATTATACATACTGATGTATGTGGACCTTTTGACACTCCATCCTTTGGTGGAGAAAAGTTCTTTATCACCTTTATAAATGATTTTTTTCGTTATGGATATGTCTATTTGCTTAAAGAGAAATCTCAAGCTGTAAATGCTCTTGAGATATTTACTAAAGAGGTTGAAAGACAATTAGACATAAAAGTAAAAATAGTAAGATCTGATAGAGGTGGTGAGTATTATGAAAAGTATAATAAATTAGGGCAAAATCCAGATCCATTTGCAAAATTTCTCGAAAGACATGGCATATGTGCATAGTATACTATGCCAGGCACACCTTAACAAAATGGTGTGTGGCAAAAAAGGTGAAATAGAACATTAATGGATATGGTTAGGAGTATGATAAGTAATTCCTCATTACCCAAATCTTTCTGGACATATGCACTTAGAACTGCAGTATATTACTGAATAGGATTCCTAGTAAGGCAGTTTCTAAAACTCCTTTTGAGTTATAGACCAGAAGGAAACCTAGTTTAAGACCCTGCATGTTTGGGGTTGTTCAGTAGAAGCATGACTGTATAATCCACATAAAAGAAATTGGATTCTCGAACTATCAATGATTACTTTATAGGTTACCCAGAGAAATCCGAAGGGTATAGGTTTTATTGTCCAAACCATAGTTCTAGAATTATTGAGACATACAATGCCAAATTTATTGAGAATGGTGAGGTTAGTGGGAGTGCTGACAAACAGATTATGGATATCAATAAGGAAGGGCTAATGTTTCATTACCCATAAATGTTTCTGAACCTACAATCATTCCATGCATTGTTCCAGAATTACAGAAACAAAACAATAATGAATAATGTTTGAATGAAAAAGCACCCCATGAAGTCTAACCTACCAATAGCTGACAAAAATGAACCATATGGAATAGCATTAAGTAAACCTGTAAGGATATAGAAATTAGCTATTTCAAATGATTATTTGATTTATTTGCAAGAGTCAGATTTTGATTGTGGCATTTATGAAGATCCTGTTTCATTTTCACAAGCCATTAACGGTGATAAGTCTGATAAATGGATTAATGCTATGGAAGATGAATTAAAATCCATGCTAAAAACAATGTCTGGGATCTTGTCGAATTGCTAGAAGGTTCTAAACAAGTTGGATGTAAATGGGTTTTTAAAACCAAACGTGACTTGAATGGCAATATCGAATGTTTTAAAGCTAGACTTGTTGCCAAGGGTTATACTCAGAAGGATGGCATTGATTATAGAGACATTTCATCCATTTTGAAGAAAGATTCATTAAGAATCATTATGGCTTTGGTAGCTCAATATGATTTAGAGTTACATCAAATGGATGTGAAAACAACCTTTCTTAATGGGGAA
>UESW01003525.1:0-65979 GCA_900491605.1 Calamus simplicifolius
GGGTTGCCATCTGGGCCAACAATTGGTATCAGAGCAAGTGCTCATTTAGAATTTGATCTCACGATCAAGGGCTAAAGATCCTATGGCAACACAAATTGGTTCAAGTTTTGCTGAAGGTCATTCTACGAATCAACCTCCTTTGTTTAATGGAACCAACTATTCATATTGGAAAGCAAGAATGAGAATATTCATTCAAGCTTCTGACTATGAATTATGGGGAGTAATAACTAATGGACCTAGTACACCCACACACCTAATTGAAGGCATTCTTGTTCCTAAGCCCGAAAGGGATTGGAATGATAATGATAGAAGAATGGCTCAATTAAATGCTAAAGCCATTAATATTTATATTGTTCCTTAGACTCTAATGAATTCAACCGAATCTCAACATGTAATTCCGCAAAAGAAATTTGGGATAGGTTGGAAATAACTCATGAAGGAACAAACCAAGTAAAAGAATCAAAGATAAATATTTTGGTTCATAAATATGAATTGTTTACAATGGAACAAACTGAAACCATCACATGCATGTTCACTAGATTCACTGATATTGTGAATGGTTTAAAAGTCTTGGTAGAACTTTATTCTAATGCTGATCTTGTGCGCAAAATTCTTAGGTCACTACCAAGATCGTGGGAAGCTAAAGTCACTGCTATCCAAGAAGCAAAGGACCTCAATGCATTACCCTTAGAGGAGCTTCTAGGATCCTTAATGACCCACGAGTTAACAATGAAGCAGCATGTTGAGGAGGATCAAAAAGAAGGAAAACACTTGCCCTCAAGACTGCAGAAATGGAAGAGAGCAGCAGTGAAAGTAATGATGAAGATGATGAGGAAACTGCTCTCTTGGCCAAAAAATTCAGAAAGTTTATGAGAAAAAGGCCCTTCCATAAAAAGAAATTTGGAGCAAGAATTGAAGGAGAAAAGGATAAGAAAAAGGACAAGGAGAAAGAAAAGAAAAAGAGCCCTTAGTATGTTATGAGTGCAAAAAGCCAGGGCACTTTAATATGATTGTCCTTTGCTGAAAAGGCCTACAAGAAAAAGAAGAAAGCATACATGGCAACATGGTCTGATGAATCTTCCTCGTCGGAAGAAGAAGAACAAAAGGAAGTTGCCAATATCTGCTTCATGGCCAACGACGACGACAACGACAATGAGGTAAGTTCTGAAAACTCAAATGATGAATTTACATTTGATGAAATGTTTGAGGCTTTCAATGAACTTATGATTGATTTTAAATCTTTGAAAAAGAAGTATAAGTTTTTGAAAAATGACAATATTAGTTTAGCTAAAAGTAAAAATGAATTAGCTTTAGAAGTTAAGAACTTAACTAATGAAAAAGAAGAACTTATAATCTTAATCAAGAAATAGATTTGTTAAAATCTGAAACTAAAAACTCAACAAAGATTTAAAAGATCAATAAAAACTTTAGCTTTAGAAAAGAACAGCAAGTTAAAGAAAATGACTCTCTTAAGAAAGATGTTAAAAAATATAAAGACATTGTTGAGAAATTCACTTTAAGTTCAACTAAACTTAATATGATTTAGATAGTCAAAAAGCTATTTTTGACAAGCAGGTTTAGGATATAACACATTAAGGAAACAAAAATCTTAAAGAATATTTTTATAAAAGCCAACCAAAGTAATATAACTTGTTTCAAATGCAATGAAAAAGGTCATAAATCATTTGAATGCAAAACGTTAAATAATAACAACAAGTTAAATGTTAAAGCTAAGAAAATATGGGTTCCGAAAGGAACAATTTTTATTGCTGCTAACCATGAAGGACCCAAGAAAGCTTGGGTACCTAAACATAAAGTTTGATTATATTGCAGGAATGTCTTGTAGCCAAAAGATCAAAGAAAAAGTGGTACCTTGATAGTGGCTGCTCAAGACATATGACGGGTGACAAAGATGAATTCATCACCCTAGAAGAAAAGAAAGGTGGAGTTGTGACGTTTGGCGATAACGGTAAAGGTCAAATTATGGGCCTTGGTAAAGTTCGTATAACTCCATCTACATTTATTGATAATGTACTTTATGTTGATGGTTTGAAGCATAATCTAATAAGTATAAGTCAATTATGTGATAAAACTTTAATGTTTCATTTAAATCTTCTGTATGCACTGTAACTAATTCTATTGATGATAGCATTGTATTTACTGGTTATAGACATGGCAATGTTTACTTAGTTGATCTAGAAAAATTATCTTGAGTGATCATTGCTTAATTGCTGACAATGCTAACATAAATGAAATTAGTTGGTTGTGGCATCGTAGATTAGGTCATGCAAGCACACACCTTATTTCAAAACTAATTAAAATGGATTTAGTTAAAGGATTACCTAAACTAGATTTTGAAAATAATAAAATATGTGATGCATGTCAATTTGGAAAACAAACTAGAAGTTCTTTCAAATCTAAAAACATTGTTTCAACTTCTAGGGCACTAGAGCTACTTCTAGGGCACTAGAGCTACTTCATGCATTTGGATGTAAATGTTTCATTCATAATAATGGTAAAAACAACTTAGGAAAATTTGATGCTAAATCTGATGAAGGAATTTTTCTAGGTTATTCAACAACTAGTAAGGCATATAGAATCTTTAACAAGAAAACCTTAGTAGTTGAAGAATCCATACATGTAGTTTTTGATGAATCTTTAGCAACTGGATCTGAAAAGATTGATGATGAGGAAGATACAAACATAATTGAAAAAGATCTTGAAAAACTTAATATTGAAGTATCTTCTGATCATGAACAAGAGGCTAAAGATGATGATTCACATAAGGACGATGATGTCAATATTGATCATAATGATATAGATCTTCCAAGAGACTGGAGATATGCTCATAGTCATCCCAAGGAATTGATTATAGGCGATCCATCTCAAGGAATAAGAACTAGATCATATATGAGAAATATTAGTAATCATCTTGCATTTGTATCACAAATTGAACCTAAAACTATAGAAGAAGCTGAAAAAGATAATAATTGGATGTTAGCAATGCAAGAAGAACTAAATCAATTTACAAGAAATAATGTTTGGACTTTAGTTGAAAGACCTAAAAATCATTCAGTAATAGGATCAAAATGGGTTTTTAGAAATAAACTAGATGAAAATGGCATAGTAATTAGAAACAAAGCTAGATTGGTTGCTAAAGGATATAATCAAGAGGAAGGTATTGATTTTGATGAAACCTTTGCACCTGTAGCTAGATTAGAAGCCATTAGGCTATTACTTGCATTTGCATGTCATATGAATTTTAACTTATTTCAAATGGATGTAAAAAGCGCATTTTTAAATGGATTTATAAATGAAGAAGTTTATGTAGAACAACCACCAGGTTTTGAAGATCACGAATTTTCAAATCACGTTTTTAAATTGCACAAAGCTTTATATGGTTTGAAACAAGCACCTAGAGCTTGGTATGATAGGTTAAGTAAATTCTTAATAGAAAATGATTTTACAAGAGGAAATGTTGATAAAACTTTGTTTTTGAAAAGAAAAAGTAAAGATTTACTTGTAGTACAAATATACGTAGATGACATTATTTTTGGTGCTACTAACGATTCTCTTTGTCAAGAATTTGCAAAGTTGATGCAGGGAGAATTCGAGATGAGCATGATGGGAGAACTCAACTTCTTCCTTGGACTCCAGATCAAACAAAGCAAAGAGGGAATCTTTATCAACCAAACCAAATACACAGAGAACTACTCAAAAAGTTTGGTATGGAAACAATGAAACCCCTCGGAACTCCAATGAGTCCTTCATGCAAGCTGGACAAAGATGAAGAAGGTAAAAAGGTTGATCAAAAGTATTATCGAGGTATAATCGGATCCCTTCTTTATTTAACAGCAAGTAGACCAGATATTATGTTTTCAGTATGTTTATGTGCTAGATTTCAATCTGAACCTAAAGAATCACATTTAATAGCTGTTAAAAGAATTTTAAGATATCTAAATGGAACTAAAAATGTAGGTTTATGGTATTCTAGAGACTCCACATTAAACCTAATTGCATATTCGGATTCTGATTATGCTGGATGTAAATTAGATAGAAAAAGCACAAGTGGTGCATGCCATTTCTTAGGAAGTAACTTAATCACATGGTTTAGCAAAAAGCAAAATTCAGTTGCATTATCAACTACTGAAGCTGAATATATAGCAGCTGGAAGTTGCTGTGCGCAAACCCTATGGATTAAGCGACAACTAGACACTAGAAGAAAAAGTATTTTTAGCGACCGCCATAGGCGGTCGCTAAAAGTTAAAAAGCGGTCGCTAATAGTTTTTAGCGACCGTTTAGCGACCGCCACGTGCTGGCCGCCAGAAACTCGTCGCTAAAGACTTTTAGCGACCGCCAATGGCGGTCGCTATAGTATTGGCGACCGCTTGGGCGACCGCTTGACGGGGCACAAAATTTTACTATTAGCGACCGCCTGAAGGCCTTTAGCGACCGCCTAGGCGGTCGCTAATACTATATATTTTTTATTTTTTTTTTGCTATTTTCTGACTATTAGCGACCGCCTAGGCGGTCGCTAATACTATAAATTTTTTTTTTTTTCTATTTTCTGACTATTAGCGACCGCCTGATCTCCTTTAGCGACCGCCTAGGCGGTCGCTAATACTATATATTTTTAATTTTAGCATTTTCTATTTTCTGTTCTGAAAAAGTATAGGCGACAACCTTTTTAAGCCTTTTGCGACCGCCTAGGCGGTCGCTAATAGTGATTTTTGTTATTTTTTTAATTCGTTTTGTTTTTGGTTATTGATTTTTTTTTGTTTGGGTACCTGTACCTGTTTTACAAAATTATATAAACTAAATATTAAAATTAAATTGTACACACACAATAAAAGTATAAACTAAAAAAAAACAATTTATTTATATTAATAAATCTGCAACGTCTTTGATTTACAATCCAAAAAAAAAAAAAATCTAATACAATTTTCACAAAAAAAAACATAAAGAAAACAGTTGTCCCAATGCAGCACCAGTCAATCAACCTGAAACAAAAAATTAAATTTATTAATCAATAAAATATAAATATAATTAAACAGATTTGATCTACATTCATTTTCATGGACCTATATGATGGCAGAGCTAGAGTACAGCAGTTAGTTAATCGATCCCAAGTACTTTTCACCTACAGCCATGGGAAGGCTTAGCATTGGCTTAAAGCTTGTATTATTGCAAGAACATCACCTACAGTGACTGAGATCCTTGGACTTGTATTATTGCAAGAACATCACCGACAAGGCTATGTATTCACTGGCGAATAGTCGCGTGAAGAGCAAGTGTGGGCTGTGGGATCCTATGCGAAACAACAGTGATGACAAGGAAGGTCTTGTGAATCTCAACATCAGTCAGTGCACAGCCTTGACGCCTCCTGCTGTTCAGGCTGTTTGTGACTCATTCCCTGCACTCCATACCTGCCCTGATAGGCATTCGCTTATCATCAGTGGTTGCCTCAGCCTCACATCCGTGCACTGTGCTTGTGCCCCCCAAGCTCACCGGGCAAGTAGGGTGGCCGTATATCCCCATGCTTACTGAGAGAGCGCTTTTTTTTAACCGTGTGTCTCGAAATGGCTTTGAAAACATTCCACGGTTTGATCTTGGAAAGCCGCTTGTGGATATATATATATATGTCAATGTAATGTAGCCGAACTGTTGTTCTTAACTACAGATTTTTAGAATTCTAGACTGTTTTGCTTGTCATGGACCTAAACTATTTTGCTTGTCCTATGTTATTTCTGAACCAACCTCTTATCAAATGTTTGTGAATCGTTCGTTAAATGTAATATCTAGCAACTTTGTTTCATTTCCTACTTGAACAATGCCAGACAGCCGGACGCTTGATGTGCCTGATCAACCGTCAAAAGGGAGCTTCTCGCATTGTTTTTTTTCAAACATTGTTTTCTTGATGTTGTCAGCTACCATTGTTCTTGGTGCTTGAGAAATTTATATCAATAGAGAGCTACTGCTGGTTTGGTAACCACAGTTTGTATCTAAATGTATAAGGACTTACAATGCTATAAAATAATTATTGGATTGTTGTCTACTTTGAAAAAGGTTCCTATCTTATTGTATACCCGAGTGGTAGGTCTGGTGGGTTGGCACTTGGTATACCAGAAGCAGACCTAAGAAAACATGCTTGATTTGATGGTCCCAGACACATAGACCTCATGTGAAAGAAAAGAAAAAAATATCCAAGAACATTTGCAGCATAAAACTGTCATCTATCGTGTTTTGAATCAACGAAAAACATTTGCAGCATAAAACAACTACAGAAATAATGATAAAAATTGATGCTACTGGATCAAGCATATTCATAAACTCATACCCGATTATGTTCATTTGAGCCCTCACCAACTGAGTCATGTCTCGCCTGGTGACTACTGCCAGCGTCTGGGGCCTACAATATTACAGTATATAATTAACAACAGAAATAAATAATATATATTTTAAAAGTAATTAAATTAAATTTAAATACAGATGCCTTCAATTATGAACCTGAGTATGAATCGGTGGATCTGAATCATCAGCTATAGGGACACCACGCTGAGCTAGTCGATGATGTAGCTCCGCCTTAAATGCCTGCACCTGCTCCTGTACCTGAGCCTGCACCTCGGCCTGCATCGCAGCCTGCATCCTTACCCGAAGATCCTCGACACGCGCATCCATCTGCTGCTGAAGAGACTGGATCAGCTCAGCCACCTCGTCAGTTCGCATGCGTGAGCCCTGGGATGACTCCGCTCGTATGATAGTCGAACGTGGTATGCCTGTGCCGTATGTAAGTGTGTATCCGTGCCCATCCTGGCCTATGATGGTGTGGAATATCTCATCCCGCCTAGCAACTACCTGTCGCTCCTCCTCTGGCAGCTCGGCCAATCGAGCCTCAAACTGGGCCTGTGTGCAAGAAAGCAACCAAATTAGAATAGTAAATCAATAAATCTCATAATAGGTTAAAAAAGTATTGCGTAAAGGTAAATACTTACTACAAGAGCTGCAACCTCAGGATGGTCGAGATTGCGACTCGCCATCCATACAGACATCCGGTCGGTGGGTGCACCCCGCTCACGTAACTGTCGAAGGATAAATCATGTCATCTACATATATGAATACACACTACGTCAACAATCAAAATACGTATGGTTTAACGTGACTGTTTACCTCGTGCCGGATCTGCGTAACGTGTCGAGTCCCAAGCCTGTGAGTAGGGCCCTGCATCGAGCGATTTTGAGAATTTCGCTCTGCCTCTTCCTGCATTCATTTTGGGTTGAACTACTCACCGAATGTTTCATATGAATTTAACAAAAAATAGGTTGAACTACTCACCCTTGCCTTCTCACTCGACCAGTACCGAACCAACTCAGGCCACTGTGCGGGGAGAATGCCCCTTGGGACTCGCTGAAGAAGGTCTGGGTCGTCCACATTCTTCTCCCAATGCTCTTTCTTTACCTTATTCTTGTGGTCTTTCCATAACTTTCGACACTTTGCCAAGCAAACTGGACGAAAATCATCAGGACATGACCTCAAATTGTCCTGCGTAGGATAAGAAATTTTAGGATAAGAAATTTTGATACATCGTATAATAACGTTGAAGCTATAAGATAGAACTCAGCGGCTTACCTTAACCTCCCCCCAGAGTCGATCTATCGTATCCTGAGGAAAAGCAGTCCAATCAAGCATAGTCAGGGGAAATCTATGTGGGTCTCGAACCATATGCCCCAACTGGCTGATAAAGGGGCGAGCCCCTTCTCCAACTGGATGAAATGTGTCGTCAAATTGCACATCAAAACGGGTACCAGCATTCCATGAAGGAATCCCTCTAGCTGGGCCCCTACCCCTACTGGAAGATGAACTCGTCGTAGTAGAAGCTATAAACAATAAACTTATTAGTTAAATAAAACTAAAATTATTTTATATAATTGTTAAACATAAAAATGAAATTATACCAGTATGTGCGGAGGTCGATGCACCAACTGTAGATGGAGAAGGCCCTGTCGACTGGGAAGATCTAAATCGTGCCGGTGCAGGTGTCTGTGGATCATGGTCTGTAGATGGAGAAGGCCCTGTCGACGAACGAGCCTGGCTATGCTGTAAAAACTCGTCCATCGTGTGTGGATGCTCTCTCCTCTTACGTCCGGACATATCTTTTTAACGTATCATAAGATAAATAAATTGCAAGTAATAACTAAAACCATTCGTAAACAAAAAGTAAAACATATTCTTAAGCAAAATTGAGAAGAAAAAAAGGAGAACAGTTCACTGGTCATGCAAGTCGATAGTATCTCCTTCAACTGTCTCTCTAACCCAGTTGACATCCTCATCACGTTGAAATATTACATTTTGGTCAAGAACTTGCTGAGCAAATGCATCAATATCTGGCTCATTATCTTCAATTTGATACACCCCCCTCCTTGACATTTTAACTGCAACTTGCCAGTTAGGATCCATGGGATTCATAACATAGTAAACTTGCTCAGCTTGCCTGGCCAATATGTATGGTTCATTACTTACTCGCTCATCTCGATATAACAAATTGTTGAAATTTACCAACGTAAATTGATACTTGTCAACTTTAGTCCCACGGATTGGATCGACCCAGTCACACTTGAATAACAAAAATTTTAATCCGTGACTGTATATAACTTCAATGATATCTTTCAACTGGCCATAATAATAACCTGCATCGACAGAAGGACTCCCTAGACCACTATTTTGTGTTGCTCGTTTCTCATCTACTTCTTTGACGCGAAATCGATACCCATTGACATCACAAGTTGTGTAACGTCGTGCCGTTATAAACGGACCATCAGCCAGTTGGTTCATTTCATCAGTCAAAGTACCTTCACTCGCTCGTCGTAAATTGTACACCTACAGAATTAAAGTAATCATTGAATAAAGATACGTAAAACTAATATGATAAGAACAAATTGAAGCACATACAACCATATCTATACATACATAATTCTTGAACCAATCGTGAAATGATTGAAAATGGGACTGCTGAATTTGATTATCTGTCGCACGAGGCATGTCCCGTTTGAGCTCATCAATGTGTGTCCTATAATGCAAAACAACATGTGTTAATGACAAGCTTGATTGAGTTAGACATAACATGAATAAGTTAAATATATGAATGAGCATTCACTTACTGAATCAACGCCGCAACTGATGGAGTGTTAAACAACACGTATCGATGAGCTTGAATCCAGTCGATGTTATCTAGATCAAATGCTGTTCCCTCCCCAATAGGACCATCATGAATCCGCAAGGGTCTATCAAGTTTGGTTTCAACATCATTAAGATATGCAGCACAAAAATTAGTACACTCTTCCATTAAATAACCCTTGGCTATCGATGCCTCTGGATGAGCTCTGTTACGTACATACCTTTTTAACGTATTCAGGTACCTCTCAATAGGATACATCCACCGAAATTGGACAGGGCCACCAAGCAATGCTTCACCTGTTAAATGTATGGTCAAGTGAACCATTACATCGAAGAATGAAGGTGGAAAGAGTTTCTCCATATGACACAGTGTTAGCGCAATCCTATCCTGGAGACTTTTCAAATCATTTGTGCGATGGACTCTTGAACACAGTTGTCTGAAGAAGTTACTCACCTCAATCAAGGGCTCAACAACATTCTTAGGTAAACAATTTCGGATTGCAATAGGAATTAATTGTTGAATGAGAATGTGATTGTCATGACTCTTCAAACCTTGTAAAGTCCTTTCTTTCATATTCACACGCTTAGAAATATTAGAACAATAGCCGTCAGGCACCTTAACCCCTTTCAAAATGGAAAGAAATGCCTCCTTCTCATCTTTACTCATCGTGTACTGTGCAGGAGGCATGTATGCCTTGTTAGACTCTGTCATCTGTAAGTGTAGTGGTTTCCGCAAGCCCATTTCCTGCAAATCACGACGTGTATTGGCACTATCTTTGGACTTTCCCTTAACACCGAGAAGGGTCCATAATATATTATCACACACATTTTTCTCAATGTGCATAACATCCAAGTTGTGCCTCAGTAAATTGTCTTTCCAATACGGTAACTCGTAAAAAATACTTTTCTTCTTCCAGTTATGACTTCGCCTTCTGTTCGCACCAGGAATAGCAGGCAATGGAGGGGCTAATAGATCTTGGAAATCATATACTGTGCGTATTTGCTCTTGTTCAAGTTGTGATAACAAATCAACCCCAGTCATTATTTGTGGTGTTGGACCATATTCTCGAGTGCCATCGAATGACACTTTATCCTTTCTGAACCTATGCAATGGAGGTAAAAAACGTCTGTGACCTGTGTAAGCCCACTTTTTGCCATGTTTTAGCCAGGTTGACTTTTTACTCTTATTGCAACAAGGACAAGCAAATTCTCCTTTCGTGCTCCAACCTGACAAATTCGCATATGCCGGGAAGTCATTGATTGTCCATAATAATGCAGCGCGAAGTTTGAACATTTCATTTCCTTCAGAATCAAAAGTCATCACACCTTCGGCCCATAATTCATTCAACTCGTCAATTAAAGGCTGCATATACACGTCAATTTTATCCCCAGGGCCCCTTGGTCCGTCAATAAGAGTGGATAGGATCAGAAAAGGTTGCTTCATACATAACCAAGGAGGAAGATTGTACGGAACCAACAACACTGGCCATGTACTATGAGTTGCCCCGGTCATGGACCTGAAGGGGCTAAAACCATCTGCAGCCAACCCAAGCCGCACATTACGACTATCCAAGGCAAAGTCCGGGTGTTTCTTGTCGAAATCCTTCCATGCCGGGGAGTCCACTGGGTGGGTTAACTTTTCATCCTCCCTACCATGCTCTGCATGCCATCGCATCAATTTAGAAATTTTAGATGACATAAAAAGCCTCTTTAGCCTTTGCTTGAGTGGAAAATATCGCACTTGCTTTACAGCGACAAGCTTCCCACGATTCGAAACACTTCGCGAATTACTCTGACGATTCTGACCAACCCCATCGTCCTTCCACCTTGAAGTTTTACACACAATACACGTATCGAGGTCGGCATTCTCATTTCTAAACAACATACAATTGTTTGGACATGCATCGAAAGTCTCATATGTGAAGCCTAAGTTTTCAGTTAACTTGCGAGCATGGTAGTAGGACTCAACTAGCTTTGCACCGAATGGAAGCACTTTGTGCAATAGCTGGAGCAGCATGTCGAAGGACGTGTCCGTCCACTGATTCAAAGCCTTCAAGTGTAACAACTCGACAATAAAAGATAATTTACTGAAATTCGTACATCCAGGATACAATTCGGTCTGCGCATCATCCAGAATTTCAAAATACCTTAATGCTTCTTCATCTGCACCCGAGCGAGGATTACTCCCACCCACCCTATCAGTCTCACAACAACTGTCTTCGGGTGCTAACCCGCATGCAATATCATTTAGCATCACGATCATCGGATCAACTGTCGTAACATCGACCTCCATCTCAACTCTTTCCTCTCTGCAATAAGGAACATAATCTTCCCCATGTCTAGTCCAATTCTTGTAATTCTTCAAAAACCCATTTAGAATCAAATGCTCTCGTACAATATCTCGTGTGTAGTAATAACGGTTCGCACATTTTCTACAGGGACAACTGATGTGCTCACTATCAAATCCATTGGTGAAGGCAATGAACTGCTTAATCCCCTCTATATATTCAATAGACGTCCTATTTGGCAAATCAATCCAACTCTTATCCATGTCGCTAAGTATTTCTGTGAAAGTATGAATAACTTGCTAGGCAATGCACGGACAAATAACTTGCTAGGCAATGCACGGACAAATAAATTAAAAAAAATGAAGATTAGTTTAAAAGAAAAAAGAGCAAAAACTTTCACCGGTAAAAGTCTGCCTCACTAGCTTCACTTGACCTCCTGTGTTCTGAAAAAAGAGGGATGAAATTCAAAATTAAAATCAACAAAGAAAAGAGGGATTAATTCATTTGTGAATTGATCATGCTTTGTAATATTATAGGATGATGGAAAGAGACTAATATTGATTGGCCTGAGAAGATTGTGCCCAGTTATTGGGTCACTTATAAAGGATTGGGAGGGAGGGAGGGAGGGAGGGTTGGTACTTGGCTGACGTCCGGGCTCGATCGTGGCACATTATCCGATCACGGAACCTAATTGTGAGACTTTGGCTGCATGCATGGCATCAAGGGGAGAAAAGGGGCATTCACATTGAGACGTTTGAAAGTCTATACGCGGACTATTCCCAAAGATTTGTCAAAAGATGGCGGCCCCTTTGCCCCCATATTGAAGAACAAGTGTGAACATTTTTCTACTGGCCGGAAATGTCAAGGGATCTTAAAGCCAACCTACCTACCTAGATGGCTTATTTGGACTAGAGGTTGTTGAACATTGTACAAGGAACCAGCCCCTAAATGATCCTAAATTGTTTCTAGGCTAATTTTGGCCGTACTGTGTGTTGTGGATCAGTTTGATATTACCATCACCATCTTGGTCCTATTAATTGGATGCATCATCTAAGTCTGAATCAAGACATTTAGTAAACACAGGGAGTGTAACCATCAGGGCAAATTCTCGTCTTTCATAATTTTCTCATAGGATTGTGAAAGAACCAAGTAATTCAATAATAACATTCTCGAACTAATAAAGGGCTCCACGCCGCAAGCAAAGTATATATATGACCCTGAATATGAGATGATGAATGATGAAACAGAAGCCAATTGCTCAACATGGTTGAAGACAGCTGAGCTAGAGCTGACAATGAATATATACCCTTTTCACAGGATTGATCTGAGCCTGGTTGATCGATCCACACCTCGGCATCCATGGTTTTATTTAGTCCAAGACATGTTGGATCCAAGAAATGGTTAAAGAGTCAATTTGCAGGTTGGATGAATATCAGACTGGTAAATATTCAGAGTATATTGCAGGCGTTCATTTTTGGTTATGTCACTGGTATCTTAATTCTCATCAGCCCTGTCCATCTAATTGTGGCTATTGGTTATGATTAGTCCTGTGCCTCTGATGGAATTATCTATTTTATTCCATTGGTGCAAAGCTTAAATCTCTATTCAGTCACTCTTAATGCTCTTATCTTTTGCACTGCATTTCCCTAGTCATTTCTCAAATCTCGGGTAGCTACATTCCGACTTTTTCTTACAAATATTGCTCCCTTTGTGTTCTAACTTAAGCCTTTGCTATTGATCTAGATGCTTCCAATGTAAGAGATTGGTAATTGGCCAGATGCCTAACTACCAAGCCTTGGTCCAAACCATAGTTTCAGCTCTGCAATTTTTTTGTCATCTCAAGCTTTTCTAACGTCTTCATGACTATTTCCAATTGACTTAGGTCTTCCTGTCCTCTTTCTATGCCTTCGTTTATGGATACTTTGAAACCCTTCTTGACCTACACCGTGGTGTCTCAAAATGTTTTATCCATATTCAGAGTCCAGTGACTCCTTACATGAGAACATGATCTAGCATTCCACTGGTAGTGGAACATGATCATTGTACATGATATGATAAGCATGGTCTTCAACAAATAGTAGGCATTATTTAGTTCAGTGGAACTTCCAGAAAATATGGCAAAGTCAACAGCATCTAAACTCTACTAGTATGTAGAATGTGATGAAAACATTTTATAATTACTGCTAGATAACTAGTACGATGAAATTAATGATATATCTGTTGTTAGGAGTTGCACTAGGAACAACAAAAGTAGGAAAAATTCCAGCAAACCAGACAGTATCAGAAAGTAGAATGCCATTAACACAAATATCTAAGGCATGCCTTGCTTAAAGAATTTTCCAGCTTGACACAAAATCTGAAACAGGAAGGATAATATACACTTGGTCTGGAACAGTTTTATGTCGTTTATGTTTTTTTTCTTCCGGAAAGGGACATCTTAACAGACAATTAATGGCTGATTTCATCCTTGCTTCATGAATGTACATTGCATATCCAACAAGAATATTCTGTAAAAATTAATCTTCATTAATCCAGGAAACAGTTTAAACAATAATATCTTCTTCAACTCCCATTTTAAGGCCAATGGATAGCGCATTTGACACAACGTAGATCTACCAGAACAATCATAACAATAGTAGAAATAAAATGGTACCCACAGACCCACTTAACTGCCGAATGCTAAACAAATGCAGAGTAAACAAGATTACCATCACAATACTTTGGAAAGATGGTGCAATCAACAGAGCATTGCTTCAAATGGAAAAACAAGATGGAACCTTAACCTTGAGCTCCCCCTTCTTGGATTAGGGATCTTACCTTTCGGAGGAAGAGCGTTGCGAGAAGAGGAGCTTTAAAGGTGGCGGGGGAGGGTTCCGGCGTCCGGGGGTTGACGGCGGAGAGGAGCTCGCGGGCGTCGACGGAGTCTCAGATTTGCGGCGGAGAGGAGCTCGCGGGGAAGGGTTTCAATTAGGGCATCCCTCTCAAGCGTTAATAAAAACCAGCTGAAGAGTTAATAAAAATCAGCCTTTAGCGACCGCTCTCAAGCGGTCGCTAAAAGAGCCTTCCGCGACCGCCCTAAAGCGGTCGCCCGATTTTTTCCGATTTTCCTTATTTTCCGCGACCGCCTTTAGCGACCGCCCTCAAGCGGTCGCTAAAGGTGCCTTCCGCGACCGCCCTCAAGCGGTTTTAGCGACCGCCCTCAGGCGGTCGCTAAAGGTGCCTTCCGACCGCCCCCAAGCGGTCGCTAGATTTTTCCCTATTATTTTCCCAATTTTTCACTATTTTCCGCGACCGCCTTTAGCGACTGCCCTCAAGCGGTCGCTAAAGGTGCCTTCCGCGACCGCCCTCAAGCGGTCGCCCGATTTTTCCCTATTTTTTGCGACCGCCTTTAGCGACCGCCCTCAAGCGGTCGCTAAAGGTTGCTTCCGCGACCGTCTCAGGCGGTCGCTCGATTTTTTTTTGCGCCAAAAGTTCCGCCTCTAGTAGTGAGAAGACTATGGTATCATGCTTGATAAAACACCCATAAGATGTGATAACACTAGTGCAATTAATCTAACAAAGAATCCTATTCAACATTCAAGAACTAAACACATAGAAATCAGATATCATTTTATAAGGGAACATGTAGCTAATGATGAAATTTGTTTAGATTATGTAAACACTAAAGAACAATTAGCTGACATCTTTACAAAACCTTTAAGCGAAGAAAGATTTTGTTATCTTAGAGGAGAGTTAGGAATTTGTAATTCTTTTGAATAAATTTTGAAACCTCTAAGGAAATATATCTAGAGTTCTTTCAAATTCTCAAAATCTTAAGGAAATCTTATCTAGAACTCATATCAATTTGATCTCTCAAAGTCCATGATTTTTAATCATACACAAAGATCAAATTCCGGACTCAATTCGGATTCTCTGAATCTTAATCTGTTTTTCTTTGAATTTGTCCTGGAGCCGACTCGAGAGTATCGGAGTCGACTCGAGTTTCTGCTGAAACTCAGGAGTCGACCCCTCCTCTGAGCGAGTCGACTCGAGATCGTGTCCATGCTCTGTGACTAGTCGGGAGCCGACTCCACACTTTGCGCGAGTCGACTCGACGTGGTCCCAGTCGAATTATTTAGGGCACGAGTCGACCCCATGGACATTTCATCCATTCCAAAACTTTCCAAATCCTCTCCAAAGCCTTCCCAAAACCCTCCAAACTTCAAATAACCTCTGATTAACCACTCCTTCAAGATCTATGGCACCCAAAACCCGTGGAGCTAGCTCGAGTGGCGCCGGTTTGAAGAGAAAGAGGACCGTTCGATGACCCGTCCGTGAGCCGTCTACGGATTCATCCTCCACCCCTTCTGCTAGTGATCCTCCTGCTCCAGCTCCTACCCTTCAGGTAGATCATCTTGCTAGTAGGATTGTCACCACAGGAAGGAAGGTTAATTTTGAATTATTTGAGAATGAAGGATTCATAATAGGTAGACAACTAATTGAGATGGGATTTGAGAGTATATGTTCATTGGACTGTCCCACCTACCCTGCTCTAGTTAAAGAGTTTTACAAGAATTTAACCAGAGGAGATGATAGCTTAGTGAGCAAAGTAAGAGGCATTGGTCTGAACATCACCTCTTCTATTCTATCTAGATTATTGAATTTACCCTTGTCTGGACCATCCACCTTTGCCCCAGAAGATAGATCTCCAGCCCTCACTAGGCTATTGAACAGAAATTTTGAAGGATTTGAGGAAGTATTTGCTAGTCAATTGCCTTTGGAATTAAGACTACTCCACAATATCTGCAGCAGAATTTTGTTTCCCAAGACCGGCAGATTCGACTATGTATCTGAGAGAGATATTTTTGTTATGGATGCTGTTGTTTCTGGGAAGCCCATTAACCTGCCTCAGATGATAATATGGTACATTGCAGATTGTGGTGGGAAAAAGAAATCTAGTTTTTCCTATGGCATGGTTTTAACTAAGTTATTTCGAAGCCAAGGGATTGTATTTGATGATAGTGAGCCAAAAAGGAACTAAGGCATACGGATTTTTATTCTTTGGCCACTATACATCGAATGGGGTTTGTTAAGAAAAATGGCAATTGGGAGAGAAAGAACATTGTTGAAGATAGAGCTATAGAGACCCCCGGACCTTCTGTGAGACATTCATCTCCTGAGCTTCCTCAGTGCTCGTCTATTCCAGAGTCTGTTCCAGCTCCTGCTTCTGATTCTACCCCTGCTCCTGCTGTTGCTCCTGCTCAGTCTTCATCTGGTAGCTTTTCTGATATACAGTTAGATCAGCTTCGATCTTTATTCAAATTTGAGATAAGTGAGCATGAAAACAAACTGAAAGAAGAATTTAATGAAAAGTTTATGAATTTAAAAGAAGCCTTATATTCACTCAGTGATCGGGTTGCATCGATTGAGTCTACTCTCAGTTCATCTACCAGCTCCTTAAGTGAAGACTTAAAGAATATCTTTGGAGAACTTAAGGATATCTGTGGCGACTCGGAGACATACTCCCAATGCAACGCCGAGCTTCAAGATAAAATTTCATCTGCTTGTACCTTTGTTGATAATAAGCTCAAAGATTATGTTAGACTTCAATGTGAAGGGATGAAGCAGATTATTGATCACTTGAATAGAATTACTAGAAGAAACTTTTAAGTTCCCATGTAATCTCTTTTTGATGTAATCAAGTTTACCTTCAATGCAATGAACAAGTTTACATTTTCATGTATTATCATTTTGAAGTAATGAGAAAGTTTGATGCATTACTTATGTCTATTTCAATTGTAAGTATTCTTGAATACTTTGAATGATTATCCTCAATTAATAAGTTAAATAGAAAAAGATAAAGATTGTTATTGATATTAAACTTCCTAACCTTTTGTTGATTACAAAAAAGGGGGAGAGTTTTTATTCAATCGTATATGCCTTGCCTTCAATTCAATCAAAGTTTAATTTTGAAAGAGGAAGAGCATAAGGGGAAGAGATAAATTGAATTTCATAAAGAAAATGCTCAAGTTTCTGATTTTGAAAAATTTTGAATGATTTATAAAATTAAGGTTCATAGGGGGAGCTACCTCATTGAGGGGGAGCCTTTCCATGAACACAATAGTTGATTTTGGAATCATAATTTTTTAATTTTATAATGCATATACTCAATGTTTTTGTCATCATCAAAAAGGGGGAGATTGTTGAGAAATTATTGAAACATAATTGCCCCAACTTTATTGATTTTGATGATTTCCAAAAGCCATGAGTACCTTAAAGAATACAATGTGTTTATTTATCAAAACCTTGAGCTTATTCAAATTGAATGGAATGAACTATCAATGGTTATATCAAATGAGTTTTGAATCTATTAGAAAAAGGAGTTTCAAGTTCTATGCTTAAAAGATTTCAAAAAGGAATTTTTATACATTATAATTCAATCGATGAATTCTTGAAACATGTCTTGAATCCATGCTAAATGTCATATTTAATGTATTCAAGTCAAATTTATATTTTAAATTTAATTGGGACAAGTTTTAAAGTCTATCAGAACATTTTCTGATTTTTGTATCGCTCCCGAGCCGACTCAAGGATTTCTGAGTCGACTCCCCAAAATGACTGATTTTCTCGAGTCGACCCTTGGTTTTTCAAGAGTCGACCCCTGACTCCTTGCGAGCCGACTCCTGTCTGTGCGAGCCAACTCCGCTC
This sequence comes from Calamus simplicifolius, assembly GCA_900491605.1. Classification (NCBI taxonomy): domain Eukaryota; kingdom Viridiplantae; phylum Streptophyta; class Magnoliopsida; order Arecales; family Arecaceae; genus Calamus; species Calamus simplicifolius. The sequence goes on from UESW01003525.1 coordinate 18,147, forward strand.
AAACAACAGAACCCATATTTTTTGAGTACTTCTCGAGTCGACTCCCCGTTTTCCTCGAGTCGACTCCCAACTTTCAGGAGCCGACACTTTAGTTTTCGCGAGTCGACCCTTCAATGTTTTAAAATGTTTCTATTTTTAGTAATCGACTTCGAGCCGACTCCCACAAAGCTCGAGTCGACTCCGCGAAATCTGGGCGCGATTTTTAACGATGACACATCAGCCCCAACGGTAAGATTTTTGAATAACGGCTATTTTTCCTTGTCTCTAACGGATATATTTTTGCAGATTCTATAAATAGAGAAGCTCTTTTTAACTCAGAAGCATCGATTTTGAAAATCAAAGAGAGAAAAGAATATCATTTAAAAAGAGGGAAAAACAGAGCATATTGAAAAATTCATCTAGCTCAAAGGAGAGAGATTCAAAAGGAGTGAAATCCAAGTGAAAGTTTCATCTACTCCTTCTCATCAATCCACAAGAGCCAAAAGAAAATCCACAAGCATTTCAAAGGTCAAATCAGAGGATTTTCAAAAGAGGAAAAAGCTTCATCTCAACTCCAAAGACTTCAACGGTCAAGAATCTAGCTGAGGCATGATTCAACGTTTCAAGAGGAGTTAAAGAGAAGAAGGAAGAAAGCCCAAGCCTCTACCATCTGCAATACAATCAGGCTTTTCTAACCTTATATTATTTTGTACTTCATTTGTATATTTGCTCAAGGGGAGCATTTCATTGTTCAAACACTATCATTCTAATTGTTTGCTGATTCAATCAGTGGATTGAATCAGTGGAGGTTGGTATACCTCGTTACAAGCCGGAGTGCTTGTGTTGGGTTAGTTGTGAACCCGTGAAAAACAACGTGTAGGGTTTTGTGCTGGTAAGCCCGAGTTAAAACCAGCTGGGTTCGTTGTGCGCCCGTGAAAACAACAAGTTTGAGTTGTGAGCTTGGAAAACAACTCGGCTGTAATCTAGAGAGATTATAGTGTGGACCCAAGTGAATCTTGGGAGTGGACTAGGTGTTGATTGCACCGAACCACTATAAAATTATCTTGTGTTTACCGTGCCATATTTTCTCTTTCTCTATCTCTCTTTACTTGCTTGTGCATTGATTTTAGTTAGACTCTCACTTGCACATCTTGTTAACTAATCAACTATAGTTAAAAAGTCTTAAATTTTTAAGAACTCAATTCACCCCCCCCCCCTCTTGGGTTGCCATCTGGGCCAACACTGTGGCAATTATCTTGGTGGTCGGGCCATGTGCCACAAAGTGTTGCACTAAGGGTATTATTGGCCGACAATGCAGAAAGATGCCAATGACCTCGTTCGAGCTTATGATTCGTACCAGAGGCACTCAAATGTCCAGAGGCTCCCCTCGGCATACCTGACTTCCATATCATCCCCCTAGCCCTTCACCAAATGGGGAATGGATATTCTTGGCCCTTTCCCCATCGCAACGGGGCAAAAAAAGTTCTTATTTGTTGCAATTGATTATTTCACTAAGTGAGTCAAAGCTGAAGCAGTCGCCTAGATAACTGAAGCTCGGGCCAAAGACTTCGTGTGGAGGTCCATCATCTGCTGCTTCGGCCTTCCCAACACTATCATCACCAACAATGGAAAACAGTTTGACAACCCTAAGTTTCGGGAATTCTGCGAGGTCATGGCATTCTCCATCGCCTAACATCGGTTGGACATCCTCAAGATAATTGAGAAGCCGAGGTAACCAACCGGACCCTCCTGCAGGGAATTAAAACTCGGCTCAACCGGGCGCGAGGCAAATGGGCCGAGGAACTCCACCATGTGTTGTGGGTATACCGAACTACTGAAAGAGTACCCACAGGGCAAACCCCATTCAAGATGGCTTTTGGCACAAAAGCTGTCATCCCTATGGAAGTCGGACTCCCCTCCCCTCGTGTGGAAGGCTATTCAGAAGAATCTAACAATGAGCAGCTCCGAACTAATCTCGACTTAATAGAAGAAGTCAGGGAGAAGGCCCGAATCCGGATGGCCGCCTACCAGCAAAGAGTAACTCGCTATCACTCTACCAGAGTCCGAGAAAAGTTTTTCCTTCCCGACGATCTGGTGCTTCGAAAGGCATCCATCTCGAAGCCACTGGAGCAAGGAAAATTATCTCCGAATTGGGAAGGTCCCTACCAAGTGACGGAAGTAATCAGACCCGACACCTACAAACTCCAAGATTTGGATGGAAAATCTATTCCTCGGATATGGAACTCGGATAATCTCTGCGCATATCACCAGTAAAAGTATGTTCTTGCTAAACTCACTCTATTCATTGAATTAAATTTAATTCTCAAAGACTCGCAAAATTCTTATAACTCTTCTTGGAAGTTGCAATGAGAAGCATGTCTTACTATACATTAAATCCTTGGCCGGGCCGAGCGATCTCCGTACCTTGGCCGCGCCAAGTAAAATATATTTGACAAACCTCGGCTGGGTCAAGAGAGCTTCGTACCTTGGCCATGCCAAGTAAAATATAATCTTGAAGCCTCGGCCAAGCCGAGTGACGGTCTTCGTACCTTGGCAGCACCAAGAAAAATATAATCTTTATAAATCCTCGGCTGGGCCGAGCGATCTCCATACCTTGGCCGCGTAAGTAAAATATATTTGACAAAACTCGGCTGGGCCGAGAGAGCTTTGTACCTTGGCCGTGCCAAGTAAAATATAATCTTGAAGCCTCGGCCAAGCTGAGTGATGGTCTCCGTACCTTGGCAATGCCAAGTAAAATATAATCTTTATAAATCCTCGGTAGGGCCGAGCAATCTTCATACCTTGGCCGCGCCAAGTAAAATATATTGACAAACATCGGCTGGGCCGAGAGAGCTTCGTACCTTGGCCATGCCAAGTAAAATATAATCTTGAAGCCTCGGCCAAGCCAAGTGATGGTCTTCGTACCTTGGCAGTGCCAAGTAAAATATAATCTTTATAAATCCTTGGCCGAACCGAGCGATCTCCGTACCTTGGCCGTGCCAAATAAAATATATTTGATAAACCTCGGTTGGGCCGAGAGAGCTTCGTACCTTGGTAGTGTCAAGTAAAATATAATCTTTATAAATCCTCAGTCGGGCCGAGCGATCTCCGTACCTTGGCTGCACCAAGTAAAATATATTTGACAAACCTCGGCTGGGCCGAGAGAGCTTCGTACCTTGGCCGCGCCAAGTAAAATATAGTCTTTATAAATCCTTGGCCAGACCGAGCGATCTTCGTACCTTGGCCGCACCAAGTAAAATATATTTGACAAACCTCGGCTGGGTCGAGAGAGCTTCGTACCTTAGCTGTGCTAAGTAAAATATAATCTTGAAGCCTCGGCCAAGCTGAGTGATGTCTCCGTACCTTGGCCGCGCTAAGTAAAATATAATCATGAAGCCTCGGTCAAGCCGAGTGATGTCTCTGTACCTTGGCTGTGCCAAGTAAAATATAATCTTGAAGCCTCGGCCAAACCGAGTGATATATTTCTGAGTAATCTCTGAAGCCTCGACCAAACCGAGTGATATATTTTTGAGTAATCTCCGAAGCCTCGGCCAAACTGAGTAATATATTTCTGAATAATCCCCGAAGCCTCGGCCAAACTGAGTGATATAGTTCTAAAGCTTTAGCCTGATTGGGTGATTTCTCAAATACTCTGACGCGACCAAGGCATCCTATCATGCTTCAACAGAGGTAAGTAACCTTCCTCCACTTATCAGCAAAATTATACAAGTTCTTTCATTCCCTCGAGTAGGATCATGTATGCATCAAAAGTTCACAGGGCCGCCCAGGCCTCCCTATGACCTAAACAGAGGTGAATGCTTCCTCAAAGGACTAAATATCGTAGCAAAAGCACTGCTGAATTAGTAAACTATGCTACAATCTAGAAAGCATGATGTGAGTAAGAAAACCCCTAGCACAACCATACTGGAAAAAAAAAAAATACTCGAAGGAAGAAAATTAAAAAGCATTCTTTATTGATAAAAAATTACAACCTCCTGAGAGGCATTACAAGTGCATCATAGCACAGGAAATAAAGACAAATAAAAGCTCAGCTGAGCAACTTCGGTCGATAACGATGTTTCTGCATTTGACCCAAAAAATCGCAGAAACCAATCGACTCTATTGGGCCACTGGTTAATGCCAAAGAACAAAGTAGGCCATCCACGGATCCCTCGGACGGACACGTTGAGGGATCCTAACCAGGTCAAAGACCTATGGATGCTTATGCCAATGATGCCTCCTCCCCGAGTGGGATGCTGGGCTGCTAGTCACTGCCCAAGTGCATGACAGGGAACCAGCAGACCCACACCACTCTCCTCCTTCCTCACATGGAAAAAGATTCCTCAGACGGATGAACTGAGGGATCCAAACTAAGGAAGGAGGTGAGTTCCATGTCTTCCATGGGGGATACGTATGCTTTACATTTCCTATGGTCCCCATGGCAAGTGACAAAGGACACACAGGAAGCGCATACATGCGCTCCCCATATGATCTCTGCGGGCATCCCGTGCGCTCTCTATATGACCTCCGAGATTCCTCCCTTGAGGACTACTTGCTCTTCAGCAGCTTCTCCATCACCCCAGCTATCTGGGAGGAACCAGATTTCAAAAGGGAAGCTCGATCTCTTCGCTCTCAATGAAATAGGCGCCATGAAAGCCCTTACAACTCACAGAAAGAGAAGGTCTTGGGAGATAGCCTAACACGGCCCGCTCTCCCCATTTTATAGGCAAGCAAACTGGAAGCAACCATTAAAGAAGGGAGCCCCAGAATTTGAAATGCCCTGGCCATACTGCCACGTGGTAGATCAAAAGAAAAGGGCACTTTCCAAAGCACGCCGGATGCGCCTCCCAGGCCATGATGGAAGATGAAGATTTCCTTCTGATATCGAATCAAGAACCTTAAATGCAGGAAACCAACCACATGTCCTTGAGATATGGGCAGGCATGGGAAATCCCCCTTTAAAAATGACGCTGTCCAATGGCAATCAAGTGCTTATCGCGTACGTTAAAAAGACCCGCGTTGGAAAAGGCCAACGGGATAAAAGCCTTAAGCGGAAACAAAGCGTCCTTCGGCAAAGCCATTTTATATGTCTCGGCAAAAACATGCCAACTTTTTGCTTCGGACAAACCGAACTATCTAACCTCGGCCCCAGCCGAGGTATTTGCGCCGTCTTTGGTCATTTCATGCCGAACCATTTTGTACCTCAGCAAACCAAGTTAGCTTGCATGCACCTAACCTTAGCCCCAACCGAGGCAAAGTCGGAGTTACATTCTATGGCAAAACTGAACAATTTTACGCATCAGCAAAGCCAGTTAATCTGGCTTCGATTGAGTAGAATCTTCGATTCAGAACCCCCAAGGGCTATCCGACCTTAAAGTGCATTTTATTTACGATTCGTTTACCATCGAAGGAACTCTCAGCAAAAAGGTCGTTCGAAAAAACAATGACCAAAGCAATAAGATAAAGATTCATTCATTGAATTTTGGTCGAATCACAAGTTGAAAAAGCAAAAATACATAAGCAGCACTTAAGAATCAGGGTTCGGGCCAGTCCCAGGAACCTCCTCGGTAACGTCCGGGAGGACTTGACTCGCTTCACCCACTTCAAATGTTGTTGGAAGAGAAATATCGGGTCCCTCGGTAGCAGGTTGAGGGCATTTTTCAAGGTCAACGTCTGAGATGTCTCCATATTCCGCCTCTTCGGCCCTCGGGGTACAAGTATCAAATAGCTCAGCCTCTAGAAAAGATAAATCTAGCTTGGGATACACTCAAGAAATCCTCACCCGAGTTTCTTCTTCGTCAAACCTGAATGCATCAGCACAAGCCTCTTTACGCTCCTTGAAAAATTGAACAGAACTTTTATACTCCTCCACAACCGAGGTAATTCGGTCGTTAGTTTCAGCTAGCTGAACCCCGAGTTTGAGATTCATTTGGTGACTCGTGGTCAACTCTGCCCTTAGAGCCTTAAATTTCTCCTGCGCCTCGAACCCGATTTTGCCCATCTGCAAACATTAGGTCGTCAAGGGTTACCTCGGAGGCAACATTGCCGAAACCCTTCATATTAGCTAAATAAGGGGCGGAATATGAACAAGCAAGCGAGGACTTAGGGAAGAATGGAACATCTCTATAGCAGGGACGAAGGAGCGTTGCAGAAGGAGCGCCGCCCTAGCCCTCTTTAAATAAACGCTTCAGAAGGAAAGCCAAAGATGCCAAAACTTACGATATGGGCACCAGAAATAAAGGAGTCCCACCACGTGGAACTTTCGCTATCGCGACTAATAAACCATAAATAATTATCACTAAACCTATTAATTAATAATTCGAAATACCTATTATTATTTAATATTTTAATATTTTATATAATATTTATGTAAAACCTTATCAATTTAAAGAGCTCGATTTTAGGAATTTAATGACGTAAATGGTACTTGAATCGGACTTAAAACGAGCTCAAAATTAATTTTATAATAATTTAGCACGTATTTTAAAGCAAAATCGGCAAACCCAGTGCCGACTTCATCGTCTTCTCAGCCAAAGATTCCTTCTTTTCGTCTGATTCTTCTCCTATTCAAATTCAATATTTTTCTCCACCAATTAAGAAATAGATTAGATTGGAAATTATCAAATTGAAAGAATTAAATTCATATGGAAGGAATTTTGATTTTATTCGCAATATCTCCGAGATTTTCTCCGCGCCACGTCGTTTGCATCCCGCATCGTTCTATATGGAAACAGGACACCTGGATTGCATGGGGGCCGCATCTAGGTCATGTTTGGGCTCCTACAAATAGCAGCAAGGAGGCTTTGTTTGGGTGAGAGCTCTCGTGCGGTGCCCATCCGAGGATCTGCATCCGCTCGTGCCGTGGTGAAAGCTCTGTTCCAGGCATGGAGAAAGCTCTGTTCCAAGTGGCTTGGAGTCTGCAGGAGGTTGGAGGAGCACCCCAGGCATCCGTTCGTGCTGTGGAGAAGATTCCGTTCGTGGGCATTCTTCTTGGAGGCCCCAGCGTCCGTCCGGAGGTTCTGCAGGCATTCGTAGTAGTGGAGGCTCTGTTCCTAGGAGGGGAGAGGAGTTCCCAGGAGCCGTTGAGGATCCGTGGAAGCTATGTCTTATGAGCAATTGAGTAGCAGTGGAGGCTCCGTTCATTGTTCGTAAGGATCTGTTCGAGGCTTGGAGGAGACGTTCGTGGAAGCTCTCTTTCCAGGAGCAGAAGACGTGGCATGAAGGCTCCGTGTCCGTGGGCTCGGGAGGCGCATGCAGAGGAAGAACAGGGGATTCAGCCTGGTTCAACTTGATTCAACCCAGTTCAACCCGTTTTTGGTTTGATTTAGGAAGAATTTATTCTTCTGTTGCCTTCTTAATGTCATAACTTTTTAATTAATATGAAATAAAGTTTCTATTCATGTTTAATTGTTATTAAATTCTATTAAGTGAAAATAATTTTAGACTGGTCTATTCTTAAAAGGGATGGGCCATGATCTACGGGTACGAGCCGTGCTCTTATAAGATAAACCATATCTTGATTATTTTGCACTACTAATTATCTACTTAGTTATCTATTTAGTTAAATTCATAAATTTATTTCAAGATAATCGCTAAAGTCCCTATGGAATCGATCCCTTACTCTCACTATTCTATTAGTGAAATTAAGGTGTTTTAATCGTTGCGCTACGACACACATCAGCGGCCTGTTGGAAACGAGGCGTTTCCTCCTATAGCTACGATAAAAAATGATGATGAAACAGCGGCCCATCATTTGCGAGACTATCATTGCCCGCCTTTTGAATCCCCCAAATAAGATTATTTTGGAACTCTACTCCCTATATCTGAATTTACACTTTGGATTAGGGAGTGAAGGGCATGTGATGAGGGGTAAAATTATCATTGCACTAATGACCGCACACATCGATAATTGGGTCAAATCCAATCTCAAAGTCCTGCCAGCCAGCTATCACATCCACCAGATAGTGATGCCCAATCGCCCTCAGTGGCGTCAGGTCACCCTAACAACCCGAGCCATCCTCATTCCTTGGTAGCCCGAGCCATCCATACCTCGGTAACCCGATCCATCCTCATTCCTCGGTAGCCAGAGCCATTCTCATACCTCGGCAACCTGAGCCATTCTCATACCTCGGCAACCCAAGCCAACCATACCTCGGCAGACCGAGCTATTCTATACCTTAGAAAACTAAATTGCCCCTCACCTCGGCCAGGCTGAGGTGCTTGAATACCTCTACGGAATCCAGCATGGGAGAGCGCGAATCCACTATAACTGAATGAGATTCAAAACGAGAAATCATACCTAGGAGTGGCCTAGAACCTATGCAATCACTGGATCTCAAGGCATCACCCAGCTCTCCCAGCCGTCGATCCTCTAACTGAAAAGATATAGACTCCACCGGCCTCATAACAAACTTGATTCGAATCCGTTCTGAATCCTAATGGCTTTCAGACCTCCCCTCGCGGCATGCCCAAGGAATCAGGTGATCCTCTATAAATAGAACTACCCTTCAACCTATCAGGTACGCATGCTTGAACACTCATTCATTTTTACTCATTATCACACTAAGAACAGCTCCATCTGAGCTCTGGGCTCTCAAGAGAGAACACCCATCTAGGGGAGCTCTTCTATGAGAGTCTTCTCCTCACATATGCTTTCTATGAATCTCCACTAACTTGGGCGTTGGAGGGTCCTCCGTAGAGGGAAACCCCCACAGCACCCTCTGCGCGTGGACTGTCTCGCAGGTTCCGTCCTGAGGCGACGATGTTGGCATCCGAATCAGAAGGCAGAAGTGCACCCGAGTTGGAGAACGGATTTCCGTGGCAACACATATATATATAGATATTAAGCTACACAAGTCATGCATTCGTGTCCATTCGAACATGCCCTCATTGTTAAATTGATACATGGGTCATATCAGATAATCCATATAATACACAAGTCGGATTCAGGTTTAGATTTTTGATTCAATTAATAAATAGATCAGATTCAAATTAATTTATTTGTCATTGTCCCATTCGATAGCGCCATAGTTTATAGATCAATTGTTCCTCCTGTGCCGCTACTAGCACCTCTGCACCATCTATGACCACTGAGACTTCCATCTGATAGAGATTATTTTTCAACCTTCTCCCTTTCATCACCACTAATGCATCCTTGGTTATCCTCAAACAATCACTTTTCGGCTGGCTTCCAAAAGCATACCCATGCTTCTCTAGGTAGCCCAAAAAAATCATATTCTTCTTCAACTCTGGGATATGTTTAACAATGGTCAAAGTCCTTATAATCCCATCATGCATCCTCACCCTTATGTTTTCAACTCCAGCAACCTTACAAGGATAATTATCATGAAGGCATACACTCTCTCCATCAGATTCTTCATAAGTTGGAAACCACTCCCTATGCGAAATGTAGTGGTGAGAACAGACTGAGTCAAGTGTCCAACAACTATCACACTTCTTGGTCCCATCTGAAACTACTAGTACATCATTTTCATGATCTTCAGATGAATTTGCACCACCATTGCTGGCTGAACCTCCCTTGGAAATGCCCTTCCCCTTCTCATTCTTTAAAAGTGGGCAATTTATCTTCATGTGACCAATCCGATGACACTTGTAACACTTCCATGCTTTATGTTTGCCTTGAGACTTAGATCTGCCTTTGAACTTGCCTCTAACCTTTTTCCAAGGTCTTCCTTGCCTTTATTCATAGCAAGTACCTCTGTGTTAGAGTTTTCCATGTGGATCTTTTCTCTTTGCTGGTTTGATCTCAGCACCCCAACAACCTTTTCATAATTTAGGGTCTCATTCCCATACACCAAGATTGTAATCAGACCATCATAGGAATTGGGTAGTGAACACAACAAGATAAGGGTCTTATCTTTTTCATCAATCTTCACATCAAGGCTCATCACCTCTGAGCACACTTGATTAAATTTCTGAATATGGGCCACAAGATCACCTCCCTCAGGCATTCTCAAGCTGTAAACTGTTTCTTCAATCACAACTTGTGTGTCATGCTCTTTCCCATGTAAGTGTTCTCTAAAGTTTCCCAGTGCCTCCTTGCTGTAGTCTGCATGCAAATCTTCAGCAAGACTTGATCAGCCAAGCACATCCTGATTGTGCTAAATGCAATCTCCTCTAACTCCTCCCAATCCTCATAACTTACATTATCCGATCTTTGTTTCACCAAGATCTTATAAATTATTTGCTGTACCAATAAATCCTTCACCCTTTGTTGCCTTAGGGTGAAGTTTCCCTTTCCATCAAACTTCTCAAAATCCAATTTGAGACTACTAGATGCCATACCAATCAAGAAAATAAAGCAAACACAACAAAACAGCAACAAATATGTAAATACCAACAACAAATAACTCTTAAATTGGTTGTCAAACAAATATCAAAATTCTTAGGTATTTCAGATATGTAAATACCAACAACAAATAACTTTTTATTAAATACTTTATTTTATTAATTATGGTTAAAATATAATAATATCTTATATGTTATCATTTATAATTTTTTTGTAATAATTACATATGAATTATAATACCAAAGTAGTAAATCAATAAAGCAAAAGAAACAATCAAGGGTAAAATGGTCATTTTATAAAATTAATTAGGGATTAAAGTTATATCTTATTTATACCTGGTTTGGCAAGGTTATCAAAGCATTGACCAAAAGTTATATTTTAATTATCTTGGCCCATAACTAAAAGCATTTACCAAGTTAATTGGAATAAAGTAGGGGTATACATCCTTATCTCATTTTTAAATGGGGGCTAAGTAAGTAATATTATTTTTCACAGTGAGCTATGAATAATTTAATGCTAATGGACTCATCAGTCCGTTTGCTAACAAACTAATAGCTTCCCTTCACAAAATGTATGGCATAACAAACTATAGCAATTGATGAGAGCACCCATCTAAATGAAATAATTTACAATTTGAAAGTGATGCCTATAGATCTTTTACCGCATGGCTATACGTGCACGTGTTCAATCATCGCGTGCAATGCGTGTTCCTGTAATGTGCGTGGTGTACAAAGAGCTTTCCAAATGTAATTCATATGAAATGGCTTGTTTTAGAAGCTGTGTTACAGGTGACTGAGCTTATCTACATTGGGTCTTCCATGCATTACACCTGCTTGAGGAGAATAGTTCTGCTGATGTTCAATAAAGGTTATGTGGGTGGAATCCCATTTAGAATATTATGTTCAGGATGAATTTGAAACAGAGTAGGATGAACAGTTATTGCGATGACATCTCTCTATCATACCCCAAAACCGATGACTAATTTGAATGATCATAGCACGCACTATAAGAAAATAATGAAATAGCGACGCAATTTTAGCGACGCAAAAATGCGTCGCTAAAATTGCGACTACATTGCGACGCCTCCGCGTCAAATAAACATTGCGACGCAAATAGCGACGCATTAGTGACTCAAAAAATCATAAAATTAAAAAAAATAATTTTTAAATTTAGTGACGCAAAAATGCGTCATAATATTTATAAAATGTATTTTTAAAAATATTATTAAAGGAATAAAATTGCGACGCAGCTAATTGTGTCGCAATATTTTTAAAAAATTAATTTTGTTAAATAGCGACGCATTAGCGACGCAATAAACATAAAATAAGAAAAATATATTTAATATAGCGATGCAAAAATTGCATCGCAAATATTAATAAAAAAATTGATTTTTATAAAATATAATTATGAAATAAAAATATTGCGATGCAACTCAGTGCGTCGCAATATATTTGAAAAACATAATAATTTTAAATAGCGACGCAATAGACCAAAAAATTGTAAAAATTAATTTTAATTTAGCGACGTACTAATTGCATCGCAATTATTTTAAATGAAATTAATTTTTATAAATATTAATATGATAAAAAAATTACGACGCAAAAAGTGCATCGCAATGTTTTTTAAAAAACTTAATTATTTTAAATAGTGACGCATTAGCGACGCAATAAACTAGAAAATATAAAAATTATTTTTAAATTTAGTGATGCAATAATTATGTCGTAATTAATTTAAATAAAATTTATTTTAAGAAAATAGTATTATGAAATAAAAATATTGCAATGCAATCCAGTGCATCGCAAATGTTTTGTTAAAAATAAATATGTTAATTAGCGACGTAATAGTGATGCAATAAAACAGTAAAGTAATAAAAAAATTTTATTTAACGACGCAAATTAATGCGTCGTAATATTTTAAAAGAAATTCATAATGCCAAATTAGCGAGGCATTAGCGATGCAATAAATTAGAAATATTATTAAAAATTAATAATGTCCGAGATCGGTCGTCGTCGACCGTGATCGATCACGGCTTCGATTGATCGCAACCGTCGAGTCGTCGCCGATCGGATCGATCGCGATGGTCCAAGATCGCTCGATCGTCGCCGATCGGGATCGATCATGGTTTGGATCGATGGCAACCGTCGGATCATCGCCGATCGAGATCAATCATGGCTTCGATCGATCGCAACCGTCGGATCGTCACCGATCCGATCGATCATGACAGTCCGAGATCGGTAGTCATCGACCGGGATCGATCATGGCTTCGATCGATCGCAACCCTTGATCATCACCGATCTGATCGATCGCGACGGTCCAAGATCGGTCGTCACCGATCAGGATCGATCATGGCTTGGATCGATCGCAACCGTCGGATCATCGCCGACAGGAATCGATCATGGCTTCGATCGATCGCAATGGTTGGATCGTCGCCGATCCAATCGATCGCGATGGTCCGAGATAGGTCAACACCGACCGGGATCAATCATGGCTTGGATCGATCGCAACCGTCGGATCATCACCGACCGGGATCGATCATGGCTTGGATCGATTGCAATCGTCGGATCATCGCCGACCGGGATCGATCATGGCTTCGATCGATCGCAAACCGTCGGATCGTCGCCGATCCGATCGATCGCCACGGTCCGAGAGAGGTCGTCGCCGACCGGGATCGATCATGGCTTAGATCGATTGCAATCGTCGGATCTTCGCCGACCGGGATCGATCGCAACCGTCGGATCGTTGCCGACAGGGATCGATCATGGCTTGGATCGATCGCAACCGTCGGATCGTTGCCGATCCGATCAATCACGATGGTATGAGATAGGTCATCACCGATCGAGATCGATCATGGCTTGGATCGATCACAACCATCGGATCGTCACCGACCGGGATCGATCATGGCTTGGATCGATGGCAACCGTCGGATCATCGCTGATCGAGATCGATCATGGCTTCGATCGATCGCAACCGTCGGATCGTCACCGATCCGATCGATCGCGATAGTCCAAGATCGGTAGTCGTTGATCGGGATCGATCATGGCTTCGATCGATCGCAACCCTGATCGTCACCGATCCGATCGATCACGATGGTCCAAGATCGGTCATCGCCGATCAGGATCGATCTTGGCTTGGATCGATCGCAACCGTCGGATCATCGCCGATCGGGATCGATCATGGCTTCGATCGATCGCAACCATCGGATCCTCGCCGATCCGATCGATCGCGACGGTCCGAGATAGGTCGACGCCGACCGGGATCGATCATGACTGTATCGATCGCAACCGTCGGATCGTCGCCGACCAGGATCGATCATGGCTTGGATCGATTGCAACCGTCGGATCATCGCCGATCGGGATCGATCATGGCTTCGATCGATCGCAACCGTCGGATCGTCGCCGATCTAATCGATCGCCACGGTCTGAGAGAGGTCGTCGCCGACCGAGATCGATCATGGCTTGGATCGATCGCAACCGTCGGATCGTCGCCAACCAGGATGGATCATGGCTTGGATCGATCGCAACCGTCGGATCTTCATCGACCGGGATCGATCATGGCTTGGATCGATCGCAACCGTCGGATCGTCACCGACCGGGATCAATCATGGCTTGGATTGATCGCAACCGTNAGGTAGATCTACCGACAATAGACGGAGTGAGCAGGGACGTAGCCCTGCTGCATCAGATCACATGAGCATCGGAGATGGAGAGTTCGGATCTCCAGCAGTCGCACAGCCTTCGATCTCTCCAGCAGTATTACCATCCAGCCGATCGGCACATACCTCCGAGAGTTCTTCCACCATCGGCCGCACCGTACTTCGACTTGATGCTCAGGGGCTGTAATTATATACTAATTAAAAATATATGTTTATGTTTTTAAGTCAATTACTTATAAACATGCATTTTTTTAACAGATTTATTGAGCAGCATCATGTATCCAGCAACATCAGCGTCGTATTTCAGAGGCGTGCAGATCCCAGTGGCTACGATTGGCGCCACGTATCTCCAGCCACGAGGGAGTTTTATTTTTCTGAGTTTCAGGTAAACTTATTAAATACAATTTATCACTGATATAAAATTTCTTAAACTTAATAAATTCAGAAACTAACTATTTATTTTAATGCAGAAAAAGTTTACGTGGGATCCTGCCAGCCATGATGCCATTAGGGCAGCATGGGAGGCTCTGACGGGACGCCGATACTCCGACATGCTTCATCGTTGGAGGTCATCGGGTCAGCGTCCTGCGCATGTGCCAGAGGGTATTTGGCACGAGTGGCAGCAGGCCTGGCAGTCCGATGGCTGGCGCAGGAGGTCCGCATCAGCCAGCACGAACCACCGATCTGAGAAGGGCGGTCCTGGCACGGGTCTCTCCCGCCATACTTCGGGCGCCATTTCGATTCAGGAGCACAACGGCGTATGGTAAGAAAACATAAATATTTTAATTACTATTTTAGTTATTTACAAATATTTGTATTAATATCAATTTTTTAATGTTATAGTATGAGCAGGAGGGCGGAGATCCTGGTGAGTTTCGTCTATTCAGGGCGACACACACCAGGAGGGACGGTTCCTGGGTCGACACGCGATCACGAAGGTTGCGGTAAGAAATTAGATTTATGTAGTATTGTTTAATTTCTAAAATTTTATTTCGAGAAATTTATTAACTCATTTATTGTTGATTTCATAATTTAAAGACACGAGTCGAGGAGCTTCGCTCCCAGGCATCGCAGGTCGACTCTACTGATGGGAGACGCCCGTCGAACTCTCAGCAGAGGAGAGTCGGCGTGTGTTTTTGGAGGCTGTTGGTGCCCAGCTGTGAGACCGCTGGGTCCATGGTCTGGGCACTAGAGCTTCTACATATTTTCCCCATTAGGCCTCCAGCTCGCGATTTTTGGTGATCTTCCTCCCGAGCGTTTAGACGACCTTCGAGATCTATTTCAGAGGAGGTTCGGCAGGAGGTCGAGCAGATTTCGAGGATCGTATGCGAGGCCGGGATCAGGAGATTGCAGACATGCGAGATGAGATGCATTATTTGCGGGATATGGTTAGCCGCTTGTCGCAGAGTCTCCAGCCTCCACAGCCTCCACGTGATCGCTCAGATTCTTGATGTATTTTTTTTTTATGTTGTACATGAAAACTTCAAAATTTTAATATATGAATTATTTTTGAAATTGAATGGTTATTGTTTGGATCAATATGAGTGAAGAATGTTTTGATCAATATTTAAATGTAACGAAATTGTATTAACCGTTTTAATTTTTAATTTTTATTTTTTTTTAAAAAATATTTATAGCGATGCATTAGCGACTGTAATTGCATCGCTAATATTTTAAATATTATTATTAATATTGCGACGCAATGACCTGGCGTCGCAATAATTTTTAAAAAAATTAATAGCGACGCATTAGCGACTCAAATTGAGTCGCCATTATATCTAAAATATTTTTAATAAATATTGCGACGCAATGACCTTGCATCGCAATATTTTAAAAAAAATTTTATTTGCGATGCTTTAGCGACTCAAATTGCGTCGCTATTATATCAAAAATTATTATTAAATATTGCGACGCAACTAAATGCATCGCAATATTGCGATGCAATTGAGTGCGTCGCAATATTTAATAATAATTTTAAATATTATAATTTAATTTTTAATTTAGCGACGCATTTGAATGCGTCGCAATATTGCGATGCAATGTTGCGTCGCAGAGAGTTGCAATATTGCGACGCAATTGCGACAAATGGATATTGCGACGGACATCTGAGCGATGCCGTTATTACGTCGCTATGCGTCGCAATAGCATGTTTAGCGACGCAATTGCGACGCATTTGGCATCGCAATATTTTATTTTTCTTGTAGTACGGCCGCATAGTTGGGTTTGAACCAAAATCAAGTTGGCCACTCGGATTTAAATAATAAATAAATCAAGTTTTAGATGGACCTAATAATCCATAATTGATCCATAATTGATCCGATTGTTGAATGGATCCATTTGTGTAATACGACCTACCAAGCTTATTTATCCATGTTAATATTTCCTTTAATTAATTATTATTTATCATTATATAGGATCTAGTAATTGGATGGAAATGGATCATGGACAATTAAAATTATGCTACATGAATATATCATCATAATTCATAACTTATAACTCTATCCCTCAAAACTAAAAATATAATAGATAATGCATATATATATATATATATTAAGCTACACAAGTCATGCATTCATGTCCATTCGAACATGCCCTCTTTGTTAAATTGATACATGGGTCATATCAGATAATCCATATAATACACAAGTCGGATTCAAGTTTAAATTTTTGATTCAATTAATAAATAGATCAGATTCAAATTAATTCATTTGTTTGTCACATTCGATAGTGCCACAGTTTATAGATCAACTATTCCTCTTGTGCCGCTGCTAGCACATCTGCACCATTTATGACTACTAAGACTTTCACCTGATAGAGATTGTTTCCAACCTTCTCCCTTTCATCACCACTAATGCACCCTTGGTTATCCTCAAACAATCACTTTTTGGCTGGCTTCCAAAAGCATACCAATGCTTCTCCAGGTAGCCCAAAGAAATCAGATTCTTCTTCAACTCTGGGACATGTTTAACATTGGTCAAAGTCCTTATAATCCCATCATGCATCCTCACCCTTATGTTTTCAATTTCAGCAACCTTACAAGGATGATTATCACTAAGGCATACACTCTCTTCATCAAATTCTTCATAAGTTGCAAACCACTCCCTATGAGAAGTGTAGTAGTGAGAACAAGCTGAGTCAAGTGTCCAACAACTATCACACTTCTTGACACATCTAAAACTACTAGTACATCATCTTCACTGTCTTCAGATGAATTTGCACCACTATTGCTGGCTGAACCTCCTTGAAAATGTCCTTCCCCTTCTCATTCTTCAAAAGTAGGCAATTTCTCTTCAGGTGACCAATATGATGACACTTGTAATACTTCCATGCTTTATGCTTGCCCCGAGACTTAGATCTGCCTTTGGACTTGCCTCTAACCTGTTTTCAAGGTCTTCCTTGCCTTCATTCACAGCAAGTACCTCTGTGTTAGAATTTCCCATACGGATCTTTTCTCTTTACTGGTTTGATCTCAGCACCCCGACAACCTTTTTATAATTCAGGGTCTCCTTCCCATACACCAAGATTGTAATCAGACCATCATAGGAACTGGGTAGCGAACACAACAAGATGAGGGTCTTGTCTTTTTCATCAATCTTCACATCAAGGCTGCACACTTGATTGAATTTTTGAATATGGGCCACAAGATCACCTCCCTCAGGCATTCTCAAGTTGTACAACTGTTTCTTCAACCACAACTTGTTTGTCATGCTCTTTCCTATGTAACTGTTCTCTAAAGTTTCCCAGAGCCCCCTTGCCATAGTTTGCATGCAAATCTCTGGCAAGTCTTGATCGACCAGCACATCCTGATTGTGCTAAATGCAATCTCCTCTAACTCCTCCCAATCCTCATAATTTACATTATCCGATCTTTGTGTCATCAGATCTTATAAATCCTTTGTTGTACCAATAAATCCTTCACCCTTTGTTTCCATAGGGTGAAGTTTTCCTTTCCATCAAACTTCTCAAAATCCAATTTGAGACTACTAGATGTCATACTAATCAAGAAAATAAAGCAAACACAGCAAAACAAAAATTTAACTTGCTGCAGAAATTTTCTGTTTGATACTTACCAAGAAACGTCCAAGATCCAATATTTTCTCCACCAAATCAACGAGGCTCTGATACCAGATGAAGGGTGGATTGTCCTCTTTCTATCCTTGGAGCATAGCAAGCATTCGACCAGCCCCAAGTCGTGTGGAGATGCGGAAGTGAGAAGATATCCCTGCTAAAATTTTGCAGCAAAATTTTGGATCTTGATCTTAGTAATCTTCCGAATTGATTAGCAACTAGGATTTTTTTTGGTTTCTTATGCCCCAAGATTGTAAGAGAGGGTCATGGCTCTCTTCTTTCTCACGTGAACCTTTAGATCTGATCTAGAAAATCAAGAGACGCTGCCCAAGAAGAAGGTTCTACTAGGTTTTCTCCCTTCTCCTTCCTTGAGAGAGGCGGTTCCAAGAAGATGGCTAGGACAGAGATGGCAGCAATAAAACCCTAGAAATCTAGAGCATCTATGTGTGAGAAAGAGAGGAATGCATGCATAAAAGAGGAAAGTAGAGGGACATCTTGTTCTTAGAAGAAAAGAGCTTCTTTCGTTACTTTCTACTCATCATTGTTACATGACTATATCAAGTCCGTCCCCATGATGGCCACCAAAATAAAACAAGCACCGCACATGAACCGGTGCCTTATTACATGGCTAATAAACCCTAAAAAAACTTTCTTGGACCATTCCATACCTTAGGCCCAAACCGAGCCCAATGATAGACTAGCCCCCTCAAGACCCAACAACTTGGGCCTTAAACCTGTGGAGCCTATAAACCTTCACCCTAGGATCCGAGCTTTGGAGTACCACACCAGGCTCTACAATCGGTAGCAGAGAATGACCGTCGTTCAAAGGTACTAGAATAACAACCAATAATTTTCCAGTGCAATGGTAGGCCTTGAGCTTAAATTAATCCCTATTGATCGATGTTCTCGGCCATTTTTCTGTGCCATGGGCACATTCATATATAATCTATTCATTTTTTATATGAAATTCTGTGATGTTTCTCATATGGTAGCAACAGTTGATGACTGTTGGCATTTTTTTGCTCCTTTTCTGGATGTCTCAACTCTAATAACGAGTCTTGAATTTTTCTTTCTTCATCCATATAAGTTTCATTTTTTTGTCTCTAATTTTGTTTTTGATGGATGGTAATCCGAATGCACCACCGGTGGCCAAACAAAATAATTCTTTTTTTTTTTAAGAATGAAAGCGACTTTCTCCAAAAAAAAAATCCCTTTCAAGCTATGAGAGTTCCATTTAACATATTCCCATCATGCTTTCTTTCATTATGAGTGCTAGATAACAATAAAAACATGATGTTGTGATACATGAAATGGTAATGCACAGATAAAAGTTGATTATACTCCATTTTCATGCATCCATTGTAGATATAGCTAAGTCTCGGAGGAAGTAGTCTAATCAATCTATCCAATAATGTAGATTCTGAAAAAGAAATTGATAGGGGATGAAGCTTAGAATGGGGAAAAAATCATAATGATTTTTTATCGTATTACATAATTAAAAATAAATAAATAATGACACTAAAAAAATACTGGAGATACTATATCCACCAATCAAAAATTCTCTGGTGCTGGTCCTTGCTTCCCCTTCTTTTGGGCATTATTGCTTGGAAACTCAATAGATTCTAATATAATGCAATGTTTGGGTTGTAAATTAAAGTACACAAGTTACTAATATAAGCTTCAATGGCAATCTTATAATTGCAAATGAAGTAATTAAAATGATAATAAATTATCAAATGTACAAAAAAATAAAACCAAACATAGAAATACAACCACACAAACAAATACCAATTTTACATAAAAAACCCTTCAATATGAAAGGAAAAATCTTGGGATAAACTCCAAAATAAATTCACTATATCATGAGAGTAATTACAATAATATCAAGTTTTGCTCAAACTTGACAATACAAATTTTAGAAAAAAAATACAAAAAAGTACCCCGCTCTAGCCGAATCTAATCTCACCATAAAATATTGGAATCCCATGAAATCTCTATATTTCGATAAAATTTAATAATAAGATTTATCATTCTAAATACTATAATTCCCTGTGACTGCGGTTTCCAAAAAAAAATATAAGATAATATCTCAAAATCTTGACCTCTTTATTTCTGTCTTTCATCCAAAGAAGAGCTTTTTATTTTTTTCTAATTTGGCTTATATATATATATATATATATATATATATATATATATCATCCAAAAAAATGTAATCAATACTGGTCATAACTTAGTCCGATTAGAATTGGATTTTGTTTTAATTGCCACGTTATGGGCTGGACCCAATTGCGTGCAAGGCTTTGAAGCATGTTTTAATTGGCTTCCCATGTTGCAACGTAAATGTAGCCTTTGAATGTCTGCAGAGAAAGAATGACAAGTTAGTGAGTTTAATTAAAACATTCATGCAGATTCCTAGAAATTTGATAGTGCATCGGTATATAGGTTGCTGATTATAAAAAATTTGATAGTGCATCAATAGGCTGCTGATTATAAGAAATTTGGGGACTTTTAAATCACTTTTAAAGCACCTCTTCGTGGTATTCGAAATGAGTACAGTTGTTGAGGTGGCTTCCTTCTGTTGGTCGTTTTCGGCGTGGGTGAAATAGTCACCTTTCTGACTCGGCCTCGGCCAACAGCAAATGGTCGGGTAACGGAGACTTGGGCATCAAAAGGGTCAGAAAAAGCTTGTACATGTGCGCTGCACCAACCCAATTTCAATAGCATGGAGGAAAAAAGCTTGGAAACCGATGACTGGACCCGGGCGCTGAGAAAAGATTCCAAGTCTGATAATAATCTTATAATATTTAAAAGACTGACGATGACTGGGAATTTTGATTTCATTATTTATTTGTTTGTTTATTTGCTTTTTTTTTTTATATAGTAGATGTCACATGATAAAGGCATCCGGGCTTCAATCCAATCCATCTAAAGATCCGTTCATCCGCTCAAAAGCTTCTTCTACCACACCTAAGCTTTTTGGACTTCTCTATACTTACAGCATGTAGTCAGAAACATTACAGCAAAACCCTTTAATATTTACAATATATACTTCTATTTATGTAGTAAGTGGCACCTCTTCAGAGATGATGCATTAGGAGTTCAGAATGTTGGAGCAGATTATGGTTACCTAATTGATAAGACTTATCTAGAGTTGCACTCTATGTCCTTAAGATAATTTCATCCCATAATGGTGCTTACGGTCTATATGACGATTGTCTCCCAGGATATAATAGTCTTTTTTGATGAAAGCAGCACTACAATTCACCAAAATATCGAACCAAGAATGTGTCTCTCTTTTTAACGTACTATAGCTATACTTCCCTAAGGAGAGCATGCAAATGCCTAAGAGAGGGGAAAGGATTGGATTGAATGGAATCAATTTGCAATGAACGAAATAAAATGCCTACGGTCCTATTTATAGATTTTAGGTGCCCCTTGGATACATCCGTTCGGGTTTAACTCGATTTGATTTGGTTAATCGGATTTGATCAAAGGAAGCCTTTGATACACCGATTCATCCCGTGATCTAATGATCAGCCGATTAAGCTAATCACGTCCCAATCCATTTCACCATCGTGATCTAATGATCACGTTATCAGATATGTGGTTGTATGGCTTTGATACACCGTTTCAAGATTAGAATGTTGACTTATCACAATGGCTTGATCGGAGCGATGCCTTATCCCAGATGGCACCTATCACCAAGGATCGAACGGGCGCCTTATCACCAACGGATCGAACGGGCGCCTTATCACCAACGGTTCGCTGATGGTCAACTATTGACCAGTCAACCAATGAGTGTGTGCCATTGGATCGATACTGTCGTGATCGCGATCGTGATTGATCATTGCATCTCAGTGTTTGGTCTTGACCCTTCATCCGATCGATCAACGATTAGTCTGATCCTGATCCGATGATCAATGGTCAATTGATCTTAGCCCTTTATCTTAATCCGATCAGTCTTCACCGTCGGATCCTCATGATCAAAGAAAAATTTAAAGCCCTCTAAGCTCATGATGCGTAAGTGCAAAGTGCCCATTGCGCCCTTCGCACTCGCGCGACCCTCAAGCTCTTCACTTATGGTGAGCCTAAGGAGCTTAAGCATAAAGGAAGAGGTTTCCATATAAGTGAACCTTCCTTTCTTAATTTTTTCGATGTGGGACTAAATATCCTCACAATTTCTCATTCACCCACATAGGGAGGTAATGGGCTTTCAAGGCCCATTTAGGTATTCCAGGCCTATTTTGGCCCATTACCCAACACAGAAATGAGCATATGCCAAGCAATGTTCAAATCTAATTTATTTATTATATTCTAAATCAAAATCGAAAAGAAGTAATGGCCGACAAATCTTTGAGGTGTGGGAAATGATTTAAAGTGTTTCATGAGATTCCAAGCTATTAAAACAGAATATTTCTAAGAGGTTCATCTGAGAGGATGCAGAAGAAATGCTAGCTAGCTAGCGCAACACCATTTATATAATCCTTCGAATGGAATAACCAGGATAGAAGGCAATGAGGACGATGATGTCTCAAATAAAATTTCCTTATTTCATAAGCTTAACAACAATGTTAGACAATGCTTTGCCGCTTGAAGATGATGTTTGGCTCTCACTCAGCCAAGGAGTTCTTATTGTTTTAAGGCATTATTTGGATAATGGCTTTTAACAACTAATTGATGGTTTCCCTCTACTTGATTTGTTTCCATTGTATCAGCCTCTAATATCAAAGTCCCCAACTGAAACTTGAACATGACAACCTATAGCATCTAATTAGCTGCCTCTAGATGAAGAATGAAGCCCATTTGTGATTCTAGAAGCATAGAGAACTTATGATACAGCGAGTGGAGCTAAAAAGTGACTGGTTGGCAAACATTTGAAAAATTACACATAAGCTATATTTGAAGCGTAGAATAAGCATGCTAAACAAGAGATTCAGATGGTATAGGAAAATAAAATATTAATTAATCGTATCACATGGATAACTAGATTCTCAAGTGCATAACTAAAATATTTTAATTAGAATTTCTTATAAGACATGTCATGCTCTGAACTTAATTTTAGTCAGGCATATGATAGGAACCCACATTCTATAAAAATGACCTTGGAAAGCATATGAAACTTTTTTAAATCTATTTTAATAATAAATTATATTATTATTAATATATGCAATTAAGAATATCATAAATATAATAATAAAATTGCTCAATTACAGCTCTTTTTATACTTTAGATATCATAAATAATTAGCAACTTTAAACTATGCAGATCCTCACTAACAACTCTTTATATCTCGACCTTATTAGTTTTATGGCTTTGAAGAAAGAAGGAAAATATTGTTGGAGTTGGAGTTAACAACTTAATAAGCAATCCTCATTTCTAATTGGATCAAACTTATCAAATATAATTTACATGCAACAGATTTATCAATCATGAAAAAAAATGTTTGTTCTAAGACATAATATCAAAAATTATCATAATTACCAAAATTTAATATTACTTTTATAAAAATGAATATATTGATTTAAAAAACTTTTTTCCTTTTAATTTTAAAATCCTTCTCTCTGACCATGATTTCTATAGCTACTATTAGTTCTTTGATAACTTGTTTTGCAGCTTCTTCAAGTCGGTGCAAACGCTTCTCGTCCGTCCCACTTCCTTCCATATAACCCTGAATAACCAAATAGGATATTTGTTTCACTAGAAAAACTATATATGGGCCTAAAATCAGTGAAAACTAGACTTGTTATATATATATATATATATATATATATATATATATATATATATATATATATATATATATATATATATATATATATATATATATATATATATGTATATGTATGTATGTGTATGTATGTATGTATGTGTATGTATGCATGTACGTATGTATGCATGTATGTATATGTATATGTATATATGTGTGTGTATATGTATGTATGTATATGTATATGCATAGGTATATGTATTTGTGTGTATATGTATATGTGTGTGTATATATATATATAGAGCGAGAGAGACTTGGCTACATTTGAATGTAGCTAAGTTCAGGATCCAATCATCTTCCTCACCCTTGGATCCACACAAATCCCAAAGCCACCCCACTTGGATTTAAGGGTGAGAAAGGTAACTAGATTTAGGCTTGGCTATATTCAAACATAACAAGTCTACCTACCCACACACAGTACTTATTCTCTAGTCATCCACTTTATAGTTGACCTGAATTTTAATTTTTCACATTTCTTTTCTATTTAGGAATTTCTATCCTGATCTCAACAACAATGTTATGATATTTTCTAAAATTGGGTGCTGCCAATATTATTTTTTTGGAGAATTATTTACAATTTCATTCAAACCATCACTCATATAAGGCATTAAGCCAGACAATTTGTTTAGGCATTCATTAGATTGTCACCTATGCCTAAGTTGAAGGGGAAAAAACACTAGCTTTGTGCTTATGCCTGTTCTCATGAGTATGCATATGTGCAGGAGAGGTAAGGAACATTATTTCATTCTCAAACTAGCGGCTACATTAAACCAAGATTTTAGGGGTAATGGTGAGACAAGTTCTCTGCATTCACTTTCAAAGATGAACACGACACCACAAAATATGCATATGGTATCAAGAAGTAGTGAAAGAGGAAGGGTTCCTTCAAGTGCTGATCAGTATGCAATTCTAGTATCATGTCGCAGCAACTATACTGGTAATATATTTATACTGTTTGGCACTAAATGGTTTCTGTAAGAATTTATGCTATAAATTTGGCTTCTAACTCAAAATTTCCTTTGCAATAGAATCAAAGCTATTTTTTAGGCAGCTGATAGAGTAGCATCCCCGCATTGCAAGAGATCTCATGGTCACTGTAGCTTCAGAATCATATCAACAAAGTGTTAAACCTAATGCAAGAGCACCCCAGCTTCCTATTCAGGTTTCTCCTGCATTTTCTGAGTGCATTTCTCTTAGCAATATGGAGAAACATGTCATTATAGGACATGTAAATGTGTTTTCTGATGAATGTAATATTTCTAAATTGTTTTAGGTGTTGACTCTAAAAGCTACAAATTTAACATATGAAGACCTTACACTAACTTTCTTGCTCCAGAATCATCTACTTCTTCACCTTCTGTTTTATCCCTGAACTCTTCACCAAAAACACCAATGGGCCCTTTTATTGCTTTTCACGAGTATATGGGAAGAATGGGTGAGGATAAATACAGAACTAGTATGCATAGGCTGAGTTCAGTGCCTCTCACAATAGAATCTCAAAATGCAAGTGATGGTAGTGGAATAAGATCAAACTCCCTCGAGCATCGGACTGGTACTATGTCTGATGTGATTTCTAGTAATGACTCGGGCTGTACACATCTATGGCTGCAAAGCACAGTACCTCTAGGATAATAATAATGCTACCTTTTTTCTCTATCCACAACTAGAAAGGAAAAATAATTGAGATTTTTATTCTCCATGATCAACTCAGATGTGTTCCTGCACGTTCGAGTGCTACGTTCAAGCTCGAGTTTCTTCCGTTAACTGATGGGATAATTACACTTGACACACTTCAAATAGCTATCAAGGAGAAAGGTATTGGCCTGCATAATTTTGAAAATTTATTTTCCCAACATTTTTCCAGAGTGCATAACCTTCATTGCAGATCCAAGTGAAATAAATACCTTACTGATACAAGTGAGACTGAATTGTAAGGATAGATATCAGGATATATAATGTTGTCTGCTTTTATAAATTACCGTCTAGAAATAACCAAAAAAGAGAGACAAAAAAGGGAAGAGGGGATGAACAGGTTGACTTCATAAAGGGGGAACATCAGATAGCTGCACAGAAACCAAGTAAAGACAATATTTTTTTTATTTTTGATTAGTCAGTTAAGATGCACACAATGTGAAAATAATTCCCTTTGCCCGATGCACAGATATGCGGAGAAAGACCTACATGCACACGTACACCTTTTATTTTTTCAGCATCCGTGACTTCTGATCCGTTCATACTATCTTTGTCTTCAGGAGCTATAATGTTTTCTATTTTCAAAAATTAATATCAATAAAAATATAAAAAAATGAAACACAAAAATAAAATGGAAGAAGAGATTGACTTCATAAAAGTGAACCTCACACAATTCAGTGCACAGCAGCACAAGAAACAAGTGAAGAAAATAAAAGTATTTTTTGGATTGTGGGTTATGATGTATATGGTTCTAGGAATACAATGCTACCCCACTTCATCTCCACCCTTCTTCCTCTTGTTCTTTTTGTCTTTGTGGCTGTCTGTTCTATATCCATCTAATCTTTACCTTCACTCTCCATCTCCACCCTTCTTCCTCTTGTTCTTTTTATCTTTGTGCATGTCTGTACTATATCCATCAAATCTTTACCTTCTACCCTGGTTTGTTTTTTTGGCGACTTATGTATACAAAGTTCAGTATGAGTTGAAAAATCCTAGACTTCATTCAAAATTATCTAATTTAACCTATTTTTATATTCTTCAATAATGGTACATATTATGTCACTTAAGTTCCCAACACAGTCTCAAATTTAACTTGTTTGTGAAATGCATGTTTTATCACAATCTCTCATGACATTTTGGCTTGCAGGTTTGTTTCTTGATAGTTTGAGTTGTGTTAGTTTTGTACATTGACTTCATTCTTAGGTAGGCGTTAATAAGCTTTTGCAGTCATTTAGGTTTGTTTAACAAAACTAAGAGAAATAAAATAAAAGATTTAGACTATATTAAATGTATTAAGAATAAAGATGAAAGAGTCTTAATAAAAGAAGAAGAGATAAAAGAATGATCAAAAAGTTATTTTAAAAAATTTAAATAAAAATAATTTAGTAAATTTAAGGGTAAAAGAATATGATAATCTAGGAGTAATAAATAAACATAAATTTTTTCATAGATTTAGCATGCTTGAGGTTAAAAAAGCTTTGAGTAAAATAAAAAATACAAAGGCATTATGTCTAAATGCGATCCCTATTGAGATTTGGAAGGGCTCATGTGGTTAATCAATTTATTTAATAGAATTGTAGCAACTAAAAGAATGCCGGATGATTGAAAAAAAAGCATATTAATACCTATATACAAAAATAAAGGTGATATTCAAAACTATGCAAATTATAGAGGGATTAAGCTGAAGAGTCATATAATGAAATTATGAAAAAAAGTAATAGAAAACTGAATAAGAGCTGAAACACTTTAGTGTCAAATAATTAATTTGGATTTATGCTTGGAAGATCGACCATGAAAGCTATTTATTTATTAAGAAGATTGATGGAGAGGTATAAGAAAAATAAAAAAGACCTTCATATGGTCTTTTTTGATTTAGAGAAAGCATATGATAGAGTACCTAGAGAAATAATATGACGAATTTTAGAAAAAAAGGAGTTACTAAAAGGTACATGAATTGATAAAAGATATGTATGATAGAGTAATAACCATTGTTAAAACAATAATAGAAGAAACAAGTGAGTTTTCAATTACTGTAGGTTTACATTGAGGATCTGCCTTAAGTCCGTTTCTTTTAATATTAGTTATGGATGAATTAACCAAACATATTCAAAATGATATTCCATGGTGTATGTTATTTGCATGTTGATTGATGAAACTAAATTCAGAGTAAATGCAATGCTAAAGATTTGGAGAGAGATTTTAGAATCTAAAGGTTTTAAGATTAGTAGAACTAAAACTGAATACATGATATGTAATTTTAGTGGAAGTAAAAATATAAATAAAGAAACAGTGAAGATTGCAAGCCAAGAGATACCAAGGAGTAAAAAATTTAGGTGTTTGGATCAATTATCCAGCAAGAAGGTGAAATAGGTGAAGAAGTGAATCATAGAGTTAAAGAAAGATGTATTAAGTGGAGAAGTATGTTAGGAGTATTGTATGATCAGCGCATTCCATTAAAATTGAAAGAAAAATTCTTTAAAACTGCTATTAGGCCAGCTATGCTATATGGAACAGAGTGTTGGGCAATATTGAAATAACATGTGAATAAATTAAGTATAACAGAAATGGGCATGTTAAGATGGTTGTGGTAAAACTTTAGAAGATAGAATTAGAAATAAACATATAAGAGAAATGATAGGAGTAGCCCTAATTGAAGATAAAATAAGAAAAAATCGATTACGATGGTTTGGACATATACAACGAAGACCTTTAGATGCTCCAGTTAAAAAGAGCGATCTTTTGGATAGAGGTTGAGGTAAACCTAAACTAACATGGACAAAAAATAATTAAAAAATATATAACTATTTGTAATTTGAATATTGACTTAGTGTTGAATAGAGCAGAGTGGAGGAAGCATGTTCATGTAGCCGACCCCATGTAGTTGGGAAAAGGCTTGGATGAGTTGAGTTGAGTTTAGGTCTGTTTGGATGCTAGAGTATCTGATTAGACAGATAAGATCTTCCTTGTAGGTTTTGTTTTTTTAGAACTGCATATGAAATGAACGTAGATTGCAGCAGTTGGCGATAGCTTGTCTGTAGTTTTTAGGGATAATTAATCACTTCCTGATGGTGATTTAACATATTCCTGAAAACTGGGGATTAGTTGTCACCCAGCTTTATAGATTCCTTGAGTTACCTAAATCCCACATTTTAGAACATGAGCCTCGCTGGAAGATCTTATTATATTGTTAAGATCTTCTGCATCCACAGGCCCTTAATACTTCATGTTGTTCAACAAATCATTGCATTAGTTAACATTGCCTCCTGTAATTTTCTACTCCTTAATATTTCATCTATATTATTCCTGATTTTTTTTAAAAAAAAATAAATCTTATGTTGTGCTTTAGCTATTTGGCTTGAAATTGAATGTAAATCATAGTGACCAAACAAACAAAAAGGTTTAGAAACAATCCTCAAGTTGCAGGTGCTGTCATTTTTTTAAGCGTCAAAGATCATGATAGGCATGCCATATTTATTAAGTCTGATTAGGGCTATTTATGGTTTAGAAAAGGAATGAACAACAAACATTTTTTGTAAATAAGTTGTTTCACCTGCCAAAACTGACGTTTCTCTGTTTTGGGGCTATCAAGTTTTCCCTAATGTGAACTTCATAATTTGTAATTATCCACTTGAAATTCTCATATTTGCATTTTTTTTATTTTTCTTTATGTATATATTAGAAGAGGTAGGTGATGTGGTGGTCGCTCTCTTATCTGGTTCACTCATATCATTGAAAGAATGCTATGCACATTTGGACACAGTAGGGAATTTTGTTGCACACAAAAAATATTTCAGGTGCTACTTAAATAGTTGGTCAAAAATGTGCTAAAAGTATGCTTTTCCAGTTAGACTGCCTGAACACTTATTGGTCCTGCATCCTTATTATATTTTGAGGCTGCTTGACATGTTGCCGCGAAAATCCGTTCTCTGACTCGGGTGCGCTTCTGGCTCCTGATCCGGACGCCAATCTCGTTGCCTCGGGGCAGAACCTGCAAGACAGTTCGCATGCAGAGGGTGCTGTGGGGGTTACCTCTGCAGAGGACCCTCCGATGCCCAAGTCAGTGGAGATTCACAGCAAACAGATGTGAGGAGAAGACTCTTCATAGAGAAAATGTTCCTCAGGGCCCTTGCAGAGCTCTAATGGAGGATGAGATTCAGTGGGTGAATGAAGGTGTGAGAGATTGCCTTAGGGTTAGTGCGCATACCTGAGAGGTTGGAGTACTGTGGTATTTATAGGTGATCACCTGATTCCTTGGACGTGCCCTGGATGGGATCTGAAAATTGTTAGGATTTGAATCAAGTTTGTTATGAGGTCAGTAGGGTCTGTATCTTGTCAGTTAGAGGATCGATGGCTGGGAGAGCTAGTTGATGCCTTGAGGCTCAATGATCATAGACATAGGCCACTCTTGCAGGTCCTAGGCCACTTCTGGGCATGATTTGCTGCCTGAATCTTATTCAGTTATAGTGGATTCGAACTCTCCTGTGCCGGATTCCGCAGAGATATTTTGAATGCCGTAGTTTGGCCTGAATGAGGAATAACCTAGTTTTTCAAGGTATAGAATGAATCGGCTCGAATGACCGAGGTATAGTCGGCTCAGATGGCCGAGGCATGGAGATAGCTCGGATTGCCTCGGCTTGGATGGCCGAAGTATGAGGATAGCTTGGGTTACTGAGGAATGACTCGGCTCGGATGGCCAAAGTATGAGGATAGCTCGGGTTGTCAGGACGACCCCACTTTGTCAGAGGTGATTTGGCTTCATCGTTTGGATGTTATGCCAGCTGGCTAGCAGGGTGTTTGGATTGGGCATGACCCAATCGCCGATGTGAGCGGTCAATAATGCAATAACGATTTTACCCCTCATCATATGCCCCCCACTCCCTAGTCTGAAGTGTAAGTTCAGATATAGGGAGTAGAATTTTGGAGCAATCTTATTTGGGGGACGCAAAAAGGCGGGCAATGATAACCTCGTAAATGACGGGCCATGTTTCATCATCATTTTTCGCCGCAGCTTAAGGAGGAAACACCTCGTTTCCATCAAGTCGCGATAGCGGAAGTTCCATGCGGCGGGACTCCTTTATTTCTGGTGCCCGTATCGGGGTTTTTGATGTCTAGGGCTTTCTTTTTGAAGCGCTTATTTAAGGAGGGCTGGGGCGGCGCTCCTTCTGCAACACCCCTTTGTCCCTGCCATAGAGATTTTTCGCTCTCTCTCTGAGCCCTTGCTTGTTTGTTTGTGTCTTACCCCCTATTCAGTCAATATGAGTGGTCCAGGCATGTTGCTTCTGAGATAACCCTAGACAATCTGGATAGGATCCGTTGCCATTATAGAGTTCCTTTGGATGTAGCCTTATGGGCACCGAGGACCGAGCACGGGTTTCAACCGAGCTAAGCCGAGGAGTTTTCTTCTACGAGGAGAGCTTGAGGGCAGGTCTCTGATTCCCTCTTCACCCATTGATATAGGAGGTGATGAGGTTTTACAACATATGTCCGACGATGGTGGCTCCGAATAGCTGGTGCAATCTCGTCGGGTTCATCTCGATGTGCAGTCGCATTGGGGTGACTGCGACTCTTCCCTTATTTCGAGTTTGCTACAATCTGGTTTCGGGAAGAGTTCTGAGTGGCCCTACATTGGCCTCCGGAAGTCATATAAGATGACTTCTGATAACCCTTCTTCGATAAAGGAATGGAAGTCCCGATTTCTTATTGCCGAAGGAAACATCGGCTCAGATTTTACGAGAGGATGGACTAGTTATGTGAAGGATCCAGAGGCGCGTATGGAGTTGAGCAAGCAGGAGAAAAGGGATTTGGCCACCCTTCGCAGCGGTCAGGAGGTCTCTGCCAGCACCTTGTTAGCAGAGGATGCCTTTTCGCCACCGGGCTTAGCTCCATCGACCCTCAGGGTGAGTCTTTATTCTAATGGTCAGCATGTATATGTGATCCTGCCACTGTTTAACTGAACATCCGCTGTGTTTTCAGTCGAGAGGTCCGCGTTTGGGGCCAAATAAGGAGGGAGCTGGGCAAGCGCCATAGGGGCTCCGGCTCTGAGGAAAGACACAGATCCGAGAAGAGGTCTTGCCCTTCCGGGTCTCGCTCAAGGGAGCTTAGGAAAGACGATGTCGGCCGCCGCTCCTCTGCTTCAAAGAGGGAGGAAGCGGAAACGTCAGCTATAACCGATCAGCCCTTCCTGAGGGGGGCGAAATAGCAGAGAAAGCCATTGGGGGAAGCTCGGAAAGAGTCGTCGAGGTTCCCCCCTCCAAGTAGTAGTCGTGTCAGACGATGCCGAGGAAATGTCGCCAGTCGGTCCGGCGATCCTCCTGCCGGAGGTTCCTCAGTCACCAGCGGTGAGGAGTCCACCGCGCATGGAAGAGACCCCCACTCAGGTGGAGGGGTCAGGAAAGGCAGTGGTGGCTGCTGAGGCTCAAATGAAGCAACTTGTGGAGAGGTTGGTGGAGGTCGGAGTGCCTCCTATTGAGGGTTTCTCTATTATGGCATCAGAGGATGCCGTGAAAGAAATTGAAGTTCAAACAGAGTCTGCCGGAAATAGGACGATAGCCGAAGAGGAAGAGGAAGAGGAATCGCTGGATGAAGGGGGTGTTCGGGCCGAGGCTCCCTCGATTGAGGCCGAAGCATTCGAGGCCTTGCAGGTTGGAGCTTTGACAGGGGAAGCTGAGCAGATGATTCCTTGGGTCGGAGTTCCTCAGGCCAGCTCTTCGGCCATGAGCTCCTTTGTCCACAGCCCGGAGGTAGATGATGCTCACCACCTTAATGAGGTCCGTTTTGCACAGGAGGGAGTTCTTCGTCGGATGAGCCTGCGGCCGAGGACATCATTAAGGCGGCTTTCAACCGGCTCGGGGCGCCGAAGGATGCTTTCCTTCTCCCCAAAATTAGCAATACTACTCTCATGACGATGGCTTCAAACTACATCTCCCGGGTGAGCTACTATACCGAAATTGTGATTCTTGATTGGTCGGCTGTGTCATGGTTTTTCACATGTGTTTTTCTCGCAGAATGCTTTGGTCACAAGAGCACTGACTTGGCATTTAAATTTGGCCATTGGGGCCTGCGCTTAGGCCAGGAAGGAAGCGGGCGACCTTCGGGCGAGAGTGGATTCAACCAGCCAGCTTTCTAGGGCCTTGGCGTCCAGTAGGGCGGATTTTGAGAGGGCGAGCGAGTCTCTCCGGCTTGTAGCCGAAAGGGCCTCTCGGCTCGAAACCCAAGTCAAAGAGCTTCAGGGTTTCCGCGAGCAATCGGACAAGGCTTGCCTGGAGTTTTCCCAGATTAAGGCGAAGCATGATGACGATGTTAAGACCATGCAGCAGTACTTCGACAAAAGGTGGAACCAGTTGAGGGCTAGTCATGCCGAAGATAAAAATAATTGGAGCAAGAGGCTCGAGGAGGAGGAGCGTAAGTGTCGGCGGCAGCAGGATCAGCTCGCTGATCTGAATAAGGAATTTGCTGATATGGAGAATTAGTTGAAATGGCAAAATGAGCAGATTGCTCGGCTTACCGAAGATCTCGATCAATCTCGGCAGGAGGTTGGGGACAAGTAGTCCCGAATTAATGACCTCAAGGAGAGTCTTCAACAAATAAGTCGGCCAAGCTGAAGGCCTTGGAAAGGGTTCAGGAGCTGAGCAATGAAATGGTTCGGCGGAGAAAGAGGTATAGTGTCTTCCTGTTTGCTTGCTTTCGGTGCTTTTCTTTTGCCTGTGGGCTTAAACATTCTGATATTTTGTAGATGAGTAAAATTGAGTTCAAGACGCAGGAGCAATTTAAAGCTCTAAGGGCGGAATTGTCCGCGAGTCGTCAGATGAACCTCGAACTCTGAGATCAGCTAGCTGAAGCCAATGGTTGAATTACTTCAGCTGTGGAGGAGTATAAAGATTCTGCCCAATTTTCTGAAGAACGTAGAGACGCTTGTGCCGATGCATTTCGGTTCGGCAAGGAGGAGACTCAAGCAAAGATCTCTCGGGCACATCCCAAATGGGATTTATCTTTCTTATACCGAACGTTTTGATGCCTGTACCCCAGGGGCCAAAGAAGCTGAGTATGAGGACATTTCAGACATTGATCTTGAGGCTATCCTGGCCCTAATGAGGCCGCAGCTCCCGAAGAATGCCCTCAGCTCGCTGCCGAGGAACCAACAACATTTGAAGTGGGTGAAGCAAGCCAAGTCCTCCCAGATGTTACCAAGGAGGCTCCTGGGACCGATCCGAACCCTGATTCTTAAGGGTTGCTCATGTATTATACTTTGGTCGAAACTTTTAATGAATGGATCTTTCTCTCCACTTGCTTGTCTTTTTCGGGTGATCTTTTTGTCATGAGTTTTTTCGGACGGCGAACGAATCAATTCGTATTCCAAGCTCAGTTTATCCTTTCCGGATTGAATGTCCTATTTATTCGAAGTTGAACCAATTTGCTTTGCTGACGTAAGCGAGCTCGGTTTGAACTTAAGGAAATGTCTCGGTCGAGGCGAGGCCAAGCAGATGGTTCGATGCGCCGAAGCATAGAATAGTTCGGCTAGAACCTTGGGAAACATCCCGGTCGAGGCCGAGGCTAGGTAGATAGTTTGATCTATCTGAAATAAGAAATTGGCTCGTTTGCCCAAGGCATAAAATGGTTCGGCGGTATGACCAAAAACTACGCGAGTACCTCGACTAGGGTCGAGATTTGGCGGATGGTCCGGTCTATAAGAAATCGTCTCATTTTCTGCCCGGGCGGACGAGATGGATTTGTAATTCATCGAAGGACGCTTTGTTTTTTGCGAAGGCATTTAACCCATTGGCCTTTTCCAACATGGGTCTTTTTAACGTACGTGATAAGCATTCGGCTGCCATTGGATGTCATCGTTTTCACAAGGCGATTTCCCATGCTTGCCCATATCTCAAGGACCGGTGGACGATTTCCTGCATTTAAGGCTCTTGATTTGAGATTAGAGGAAAATCTTTTGTCTTGCGTCATGGCCTGGGAAACATGTTAGCGCGCTTTGGAAGATGCCTTTTTATCCTAAACCGCCATGTGGTAGCATGGCCAGGGCATTTGAATCCCGGGGCTTCCTGCTTTAATAGCTACTCTCGGCTGGCCTGCCTATAAAAAGGGGCAGGGAGCGGACTGTGCTGGGCCTTCCCCCAAGGGTTTCTCTTCTCTGTGAGTTGTGAGGGCTTTCATGGCATCTGTTTCATTGGGAGCGATGAGATCGAGCTTCCCTTTTGAAAGCTAGCTCGCCCTATATAGCTGGGGTGATGGAGAAGCTGCTGAAGAGCAGATAGTTCTCAAGGAAGGAATTCTCAGAGGTCATATGGAGAGCGCATGGGAGGCCCGCAGAGGTCATATGGGGAGTGCACGTACACGCTTCCTGTGTGTCCTTTGCCACTTGCCATGAGGACCACAAGAAATGCAAAGCATATGTACCCCCCATGATTTACATGGACTTCGCCTCCCCCCCCCCCATTTTATTTCCTCAGCTCATCCGCCTGAGGAATCTTCTTCCCACGTGAAGAGGGAGGAGGGCGATGTTGGATTGCTGGTTCTCTGCCTTTTATTATGGGCAGTGGCTAGCAGTCCAGCATCCCATCTTGGGGGATGCCTCATTGGCATAAGCATCCATGGGCCCTTGGCCTGGTTATGATCCCTCCACATGTTCATCCGAGGGATCCATGGATGGCCTACTTTGTTCTTTGGCATTATCCAGTGGCTCAACGGAGCTTGTATGGTTTCTCTGATTTCTGGGGTCGGATGTAAAGACATCGTTATCGACCAAGCTGCTCAGCCGAGCTTTTATCTTATTTGTATTTCCTGTGCTATGATGCAGTTGTAATGCCTCTCGAGGTTGTAATTTTTTCATATTAATAAAGAAAGTTTCTACTCTTCCTTTTTGTGACATCTGTTTCTTTTTCTGTTGTGATTGTGTCAAGAGTTGCCACACACATTTTATGCTTTTCAGTCAGTAGCATAATCTATAAGTTCAACAGTGTTTTGCTACTTTGTTTTTCCAATGTGTCATTTAGTCCCCTGTGAGGGAAATGTTTATCTCTGTGTAGGTCAGAGAAAGGCCTGGGCGGCCCTATGAGCTTATGCAGTAAACATGGTCCTATTTAAGGGATGAAGTACTTATTTCTTTGAAAAGAAATAACTTGCATAATCTTGCTGATAAGCAGAGAAAGGTTACTAACCTCTGCCGAAGCATAATAGAACGTCTTAGTTGCGTTAGAGTGTTTGAGAAATTACTCGTTTAGGCCCGAGGCTTCCAGAAATATATCGCTCGACTTGGCCGAGGCTTTAAGAATATATTTTACTTGGCACTGCCAAGATACGGAGACGTCACTCAGTTTAACCGAGGCTCCAGATAATATATCACTTGGTTTGACCAGGCTTCAGATAATATATCACTCGTTTGACCGAGGCTTCAGATAATATATCACTCGGTTTGACCGAGGCTTCAGATAATATATCACTCGGTTTGGCCGAGGCTTCATTTGACCGAGGCTTCAAATAACATATCACTCGGTTTGACCGAGGCTTCAAATAACATATCACTCGGTTTGACGAGGCTTCAATAATATATCACTCGGTTTGGCCGAGGCTTCAATAATATATCACTCGGTTTGGCCGAGGCTTCAAGATTATATTGTACTTGGCGCTGCCAAGGCACGAGATCGCTCGCCCGCCAAGGATTTATAAAGATTATATTTTACTTGGCGCTGCCAAGGTACGGAGATCGCTCGGCCCCCGAGTATTTATAAAGATTATATTTTACTTGGCGCTGCCAAGGCACGGAGTCCTCCCAGCCCGGCTAGGATATATTTTACTTGGTGCGGCCAAGGTCGAATATCGCTCGGCCCGACCGAGGATTTATAAAGATTATATTTTACTTGGCGCTGCCAAGGTATGGAGTCATCCCAGCCCAGCTGGAATATATTTTACTTGGCACGACCA
Organism: Calamus simplicifolius; assembly: GCA_900491605.1. Classification (NCBI taxonomy): domain Eukaryota; kingdom Viridiplantae; phylum Streptophyta; class Magnoliopsida; order Arecales; family Arecaceae; genus Calamus; species Calamus simplicifolius. The sequence goes on from UESW01003525.1 coordinate 54,542, forward strand.
AGGTCGGAGATCGCTCGGCCCGGCGAGGATTTATAAAGATTATATTTTACTTGGTGCTGCCAAGGTACGGAGTCCTCCCAGCCCGGCTGGGATATATTTTACTTGGCGCGGCCAAGGTCCGAAGATCGCTCGGCCCGGCCGAGGATTTATAAACCTGTCTCTCATTGTAGCCATTGAAGAAAGCAATAAAAAAATATAAAATTTTGAATCTTTGAAGATTTAACTCAATGGACAAGGTAAGTTTAGGGAGGGCATACTCTCACTGATGATAGATGTGGAGATTATCCGAGTTCCACGTCCGGGAATAGATTTTCCATTTAGATCTTGGAGCTTATATGTGTCGGGATTACCTTCGTAATTTGATAAGGGCCCTCCCAATTAGGGGACAACTTTCCTTGCTCCAGTGGCTTTGAGACGGATGCCTTCCGAAGCACCAGATCACCCAGGGAGAAAAACTTTCCTTTGACTCTGGTTGAATGGTAGCGGGCAACTCTTTGTTGGTAAGCCGCCATCCGGATCTAGGCTTTCTCCCTGACTTCTTCTATCAAGTCAAGATTGGTTCAGAGTTGTTCATCATTGGATTCTTCCGAGTAGCCTTCGGTGCGAGGAGAGGGGAGCCCGACTTCTACGGGATAACAGCTTTGGTACCGAAGGCCATCTTGAATGGAGTCTGGCCCGTGGGAGCCCTTTCGTGGTTTGGTATGCCCATAGCACATGGTGAAGCTCCTCCGCCCATCTACCTCGCGCTTGGTTGAGCCGAGCTTTAATTCCCTGCAATAGAGTTTGATTTGTTACCTCGGCCTCTCCATTAGCTTAAGGATGTCCGATCGATGTCAGGTGATGAAGAATGCCATGATCCTCGCAGAACTCCCAAAACTTCGGATTATCAAACTGCTTCCCGTTGTTGGTGATGATGGTGTGGGGAAGACCGAAGCGGCAGATGATGGACCTCCACACGAAGTCCTTAGCCCGAGCTTCGATTATCTGGGCAACTTCGGCTTCGACCCACTTAGTGAAATAATCAATTGCAACAAACAGGAACTTCCTTTGCCCCGTTGCGAGGGGAAAGGGCCTAGTATATCCATTCCCCACTTGGCGAAGGGCCAGGGGGAGAGATGGAAGTCAGGTGAGCAGAGGGGAGCCTCTGAATATTTGAGTGTCGATGGCACGCATCACAGGCTCGGACAAGGTCATCAGCGTCTTTCTATATCATCGGCCAATAATATCCTTGGCATAGCAATTTGTGGCACAGGGCACGGCTGTTGAGGTGATTGCCACAGATGCCTTCATGAACCTCCCGAACAGCGTAGTCGGCTTCCGATGGATGGAGGCATTTGAGCAATGGCATGGAGAAGGATCATTATATAGCCGATCATCAATCAGAACATAATGAGAGGATTGCAATTTCAACTTCCTCACTTCCTTTCTATCAGTGGGCAGCAACCCTTCTTTGAGGTAATGGTGCAGGGGGTACATCCAGGATGGTTCGGTGTCAACCTGCATCATGTGATCAACATCGATGATGCTGGGCTTCTCTAGGACCTCTAGGTGGAATTTTCGTTCGAGATCCATCGACTCCGTAGTTACCAGGCAGGACAGTAGGTCGGCGCACGCATTTTAGCCCTTGGATTTGGATAATTTTAAATTCATCAAAATAGAAAGATAGGTCGTGCACCTTTTCAGATACCGAATCATATTCGGCTCTCGAGCCTCGAATTCTCCCTACACCTAGCCGGCCACCAATTGGGAGTCGGTGTAGGCAATCAGTTTCTTGACTTTAAGCTCACGGGCGATTCGGAGTCGGAGAGCAGGGCTTCATACTCCGCTTCATTATTTGAGGCCGGAAAGGAGAAACGAATGCCATATTCAAAGGTTGCGCCCTTCGGACTGGTGAGGACCAGGTCGGCGCCAGAGCCCCCGCACTGGAGGATCCATCGGCGTGAAGCAACCATGGGGCGCTGGGCTTTGGTTGTCCGGGGTATCCACTACAGAGCCATCTTCGAGAATAGTGCATTCGAGGAGGAAGTCTGCTAGAACTTGGGCTTTAATGGCTGGACGAGGCTGATATTGAATGTCATGCTCGCTCAGCTCGATAGCCCATTTGGTCATTCTCTCGATGCTTCTGGACGATGGATAATTGCCTTGAGAGGTTGGTCGGTCAGGACGATGATAACATGCGCCTGAAAGTATGGCCGCAACTTTCGGCCGAAGTCACTAGAGCTAGGATCATTTTTTCGACCCGAGTGTACCTTGTTTCAGCATCTTTGAGTAGTTTACTGACATAATAGATAGGCCTTTGAACTCTGTTCTCTCTCTGGTTAGCACCGAGCCAACAACATTTTCAGAGACCGCCAGGTATAGATTAGTACTTCCCCTGGCTTTGGCTACTGAGGAGAGGTGGCGAACTGAGGTATTTCTTGAGGTCTTCGAAGGACTTTTGGTAGTCTGGGGTCCACTAAAAGTTTTTGGCCGACCGAAGCACTTTGAAGAAGGGAAGGCATTTCTCGGCCGACCGAGCAATGAAGCGGCTGAGGGCTGCTACCCTCCCGATGAGGTGCTACACGTCCTTAACTGACCCTGGCGTAGCCATTTATTACAGGGCTTGGATTTTCTGAGGGTTTGCCTTGATGCCTCGCTGTGAAACCATAAAGCCGAGAACTTTTCAGAGTTGACTCTGAAGGCGCATTTGGTGGGATTGAGTTTCATCTGGTATTTTTGGAGTGTAGCGAAGCTCTCGCAAGGTCCTCGATGTGCTGGGATGCCTCCTTGCTTTTTACCAGCATATCATCAACATACACCTCCATGTTTTGATCGATTTGCTCCTTGAAGACCTTGTTGACCAGCCTTTGGCAGGTGGCACCTGCATTTTTCAAACCAAAGGGCATAACTCGGTAGCAATAAAGACCTCGGTTGATGATGAAGGCGGTTTTCTCTCGTCTTCGGGTGCCATTCAGATCTGGTTGTAGCGAATAGGCATCCATAAAAGTTAGCATTTGATGGCTTGAAGTTGAATCCACGAGCTAGTCGATCCGCGGAAGAGGGAAGCTATCTTTTGGGCAGGCCTTATTGAGGTTAGTGAAGTCGATGCAGATCCTCCATTTGCCATTCGACTTCTTCACCATGACAACATTCGTTAGCCAGTCGGGGTAACTAACCTCCGGATAAACTTGGCTTTGATGAGCTTATCCAACTCTTCTTCGATGGCCTTTTGGCACTTTAGGGCGAAGCTCCTCTTCTTCTGCTTAATGGGCCTGAATGGTTCATCCATGCTGAGGCAGTGGACCAGGATGTTGGGCTGATTCCAGACATATCTGATGCAGACCAGGCGAAGATGTCGGCATTCTTCCGAAGGAACTCAATCAATTCTTGTCGAAGCTTTCCTTCAAGCTGTGATCTGACCTTTATAGTTCGGTCGGGCCGAGCCTCATCGAGTGGTACCTCCTCCAGTTCTTCGGCCGGCTCTTCTCGTTGTTTGCGAGATCCTTCCGAGCATCCAGCCCATCCACCTCGGCTTTCTGGATTGGAGGTCGGCAACAAAGCAATGCCGAGCTACGATTTGGCTTCCTCGAACAACCCCCACTCCCCATTCGGTGGGAATTTCAAGGTGAGATGGGCAATGAAATGATGGCTTTGAGAGAGATTTGTCCCGGTCTATGAGGATGGCATTGTAGGGAGATCTGAGCTTGGTCACGAGAAAATCCATGAGCACGGTAGCCACACGGGGCCAGGTGCTGGCTCGTACTGACAGAGTGATTACTCCTTCAGGATTATGGAGTCACCTGTGAAGCCCACCAGGGTGGACTCCACCGGCGGAGGCTTTCTACCCAGAATTTCAACCTTACAAAGGCATCGAAATAAAGAACATTAACAGAACTTCCAATATCAACCAAAATCCAATGTACATCATAATTGTTCATATTTAAAGATACAACTAGAGCATCATCATGGGGGTAATGTACCTCCCCAAGGTCTTCATCAGAGAAGGTGAGCTCATCGACCCGAGCTTTCTTCGGCGGGTTCTCCTCCTCGCCTGGCCAAGAAGATGGGGATCTAGCCGCTATTATCACATTGACATTGCCGATAACTGAGGATTTGGTGGTGGAAGTTGGCGAGGTTCAGGTTGGCGATTCTCTTCATTAATCGGCTCAGGGGGGCCCCTGTACCAGTTCAGTCTGCCTCGTCAGATCAATTGCTTGATCTTGTTTTTGAGCTGCCAATAGTCCTCGGTATCGTGCCGGTAGTTCCGATGAAAGCGGCAGTACTTGGCCGGATCCTCCGCGCTCGTTGCCTCAGAGAGGAGGGGGTCAAGGAAGCTGATGCTCGACCTCCATCAGGATCTGCGCTCTCGGCATGGTAAGGGGAGTATAGCAGTCAAACCTTCGGGCCAGACTCCGAGTTTGGTCTCGAGGCGGCGGCGGAGGAGCTCTGCGGTGGCGAGGCGGGCTAGCGCGGCGATAGGCTCGCTGCTTGTTGAGCCCTTTGCCTCTTTCTTCTTTAGCTGCTCGTCCTGAGTAGACCTCCTTGATTCTTCCACCCTGACATACTTGTCCGCCAGGGACATCATGTCCGAGAGGCTCTTTGGGTAATTAACCTCCAGAGCTAGGTAGAAGTCACTTTACTTGGACACTCCTCCGATCAGAGCGAACATGGTTACCTCGTGATTGAGATGGTCAACTTCTAGGAGGGCCGTGTTGAAGCGGCTGAGGTAACTCTTTAGCGACTCCCCCTCTCTTTGCTTGATCTCAGAAAGGGAGTCGGATCTCCATTGCTGGCGACGGCTGCTGACAAACTGGCTAACGAGCAGACAGCTCAGCTCGTCAAAAGAATCAATGGAACCTGGTTTTAGGCTGTTGAACCAAGTTTGGGCTAATCCCCTTAAAGTGAAGGGGAAGGCTCTGCAAGAATCGCATCTGATGCCCCGTGGAACATCATGATGGATCTGAAGTTGCTGAGGTGGTCGTTGAGATCGATGGATCCATGATACGACTCGATGGTAGGGAGCTGACATAAGGGGGAATCACTTCCCTCATGATCCTCTCGAAGAAGGGGTTGCCCTGCTCCGCTTTCGGCTGGGATGGAGGAGCTTGCCTGGTGGCGTCCAACTCCCGATGCCATTCTTGCCGCATCTCCTGCATCTACCGCCTGATTCCCTCATCTAGAGTGGTAGGAGGAATTGAGTGATGGGAAGACGGCAGCGGCATCGAGCTCTGGAAAGACACTGGGGAGAGGGAGCGAATCTGCCTGGATCTGAGTGGGCTCTTTCCTCCAGCTTGCTGCAGTGCCAACTTTGCCTTTGCAGGCCGGTGACGCAATCCGCCGCTCCAGGCGGATCGGAAGAAGAGATCGCTGGGGAGGCAGGGGCAGCGGCCTCCTCATGAGACTGAGAGGTAGGGATAGCAGTTCCAGGGATCGCCTGGAACCCCTAGACCAACTGGGTCAATTCTTGGACCTGCTGAACCAGAGTGGAGAACTGGTCTAGGGTTACAGCCGTTGCCGGTGGCAAAGGAGTTTCAGCTGGCGTAGTAGCGGAGGTGCTGCACCGCTAATTGGATCAGGCCTTTGAGAGGCGGCCTGGTCTTGAGCTTCAGATATAGCTCTCTTCCGATTGGCCATTAGAGGATGCTTTGTTTTGGTTTTTGGGTCTTGTCTCCTGGATCACAAGTTTATGGGACTTGAGGCCCTTCCTCTAGCACCAATCTATTGCAACGGAAATCTGTTCTCGACTCGGTGCGCTTTTGGCTCCTGATCCGGATGTCGATCTCATCACCTCGGGGCGAAACATGCAAGACAATCCTCACACAGAGGGTGCTGTGGGGGTTGCCCTCTGTGGAGGACCCTCCGATGCCCAAGTCAGTGGAGATTCATAGCAAGCAGATGTGAGGAGAAGACTCTTCACAGAGAAAATGTTCCTCAGGGCCCTTGCGAGAGCTCTAATGGAGGATGAGATTTAGTGGTGAATGAAAGTGTGAGAGATTGCCTTAGGGTTAGTGCATACCTGAGAGGTTGGAGTGCTATGGTATTTATAGGTGATCATCTGATTCCTTGGACGTGCCCTGGATGGGGTCTGAAAACTGTTAGGATTCGAATCAAGTTTGTTATGAGGTTAGGGTCTGTATCTTGTTAGTTAGAGGATCGATGGCTGGGAGAGTTGGTTGATGCCTTGAGGCTCAATGATCACAGACCTAGGCCACTCTTGCAGGTCCTAGGCCACTTCTGGGCATGATTTGCTGCCTGAAATCTTATTCAGTTATAGTGGATTCGAACTCTCCTGCACCAAATTCCGCAGAGGTATTTTGAATGCCGTGGTTTGGCCTGAATGACGAATAACCTGGTTTTCCGAGGTATAGAATGAATCGGCTTGAATGACCAGGTATAGTCGGCTTGGATGGCCGAGGCATGGAGATAGCTCGGATTGTCTCGGCTCGGATGGCCGAAGTATGAGGATAGCTGGGTTACCAGGAATGGCTCGGCTGGGATGGCCAAAGTATGAGGATAGCTCAGGTTGTCGGGACGACCCCACTTTGTCAGAGGTGATTTGGCTTCGTCGTTTGGATGTTATGCCAGCTAGCTAGCATGGTGTTTGGATTGGGCGTGACCCAATCGCCGATGTGAGCGGTCAATAATATAATGATGATTTTACCCCTCATCATAACAAAATCTTCTTAAGAAATTAAATGTATATTGTGCATTTTACTCAGAGATGTAAAATTTTCATGGACTACCTTTTGACATAACAGGTCTGACATATATTCCGGAGCAGTCACTGAAGATATACGCAACTTCCAGCATTGCAACATGGATTTTGTAGTGCATGTAACCCTGATCTATGCTGTTATCTGGTTATCTCAACCGTCTTGGTGGATCAAAAGGTTGCCTGCAGGGTTTTGTATGATATTGGATAGGTGGAGGTCCATACCCACAAGATTGTTGGCACCAAATTAAATGGCACCAAGGCTGCCTATTTCAGGACCTGTGTGAATTGAAGATTGTATGCATTTTTCTGACATTCATAGCTGAATCCGTGGGTAGTAATTCCAGATAGGTGACGACAGGTTTTCAAAGTCCCTTGTCAAAACAGAATGGCCCTTCTGGGCTGTTTTGGGGGCCGTGCCATGGCACGGCTGGGGTACCTAGGCATCGGCTGGTGCCTAGGCACCTGCCAGCTGATCCAAGCCATGATCCCGATCGGCGATGATGGATTCGATGATTGCGATCGATCCGATCGGAGATGATCCGACGGTTACGATCGATCCATGCCATGATCCCGATCGGCGATGATCGATCTGATAGTCGCGATCCATCCGATCGGCGATGATCCGACGGTTGCGATCGATCCAAGCCATGATCCCGATCACGATGATCGATCGGACTGTTGCGATCAATCCGATCGGAGATGATCTGACGGTTGCGATCGATCCAAGCCATGATCTCGATCGGGGATGATCGATCCGACAGTTGCGATCCATCTGATCGGCGATGATCCGATGATTGCGATCGATCCAAGCCATGATCCCGATCGATGATGATTGATCGCACTGTTGCGATCAATCCGATCGGAGACGATCCGACGGTTGCGATCGATCCAAGCCATGATCCCATCAGGGATGATCGATCCGATGGTTGTGATCTATCCCATCAGTGATGATCCGACGGTTATGATTGATCCAAGATATGATCTCGATTGGCGATGATCGATTGGAGACGATCCATGGATGCGATTGATCCAAGCCATGAACCGGATCGGCGATGATCGATCCGACAGTTGCGATCTATCGGATCGGAGATGATCCGATGGTTGCGATCGATCCAAGCCATGATCCCGATCGGTGATTATCGATCCGACTGTTGCGATCAATCCGATCGAAGAGGATCTGATGGTTGCGATCGATCCAAGCCATGATTCCGATCGAAAATTATCGATCAGACTATTGCGATTAATCCGATCGGAGAGGATCCGACGGCTGCGATCAATCCAAGCCATGATCCCGATCGGTGATGATCAATCCGATGATTGCAATCCATCCGATCGGAGATGATTCACGGTTGTGATCGATCCAAGCCACGATCCTGGTGATGATCGATCGACGGTTACGATCCATTCGATCGGAGACGATCCAATGGTTGCGATCGATCCAAGCCATGATCCCGATCGGTAATGATCGATTGGACAGTTGCGATCAATCTGATCAAAGACAATCCGATGGTTGCGATCGATCCAAGCCATGATCTCGATCGGCGATGATCGATCGACGGTTGCGATCCATCTGATCAGAGATGATCCGACGGTTGCGATCGATCCAAGCCATGATTCCGATCGCGATTATCGATTCGACCGTTGCGATCAATCCGATCGGAGACGATCCGACGGCTGCGATCGATCCAAGCCATGATCCCAATCGGATGATCAATCCAACAGTTGCAATCCATCCGATCGGAGACAATCCATCGGTTGCGATCGATCCAAGCCATGATCCCGATTGGCGATGATCGATCCGACGGTTGTGATCTATCCCATCGGCGATGATCCGACGGTTGCAATCGATCCAAGCCATGATCCGATCGGGGATGATCGATCCGACGGTTGCGATCTATCCCATCGGTGATGATCGACGGTTGCGATCGATCCAAGCTATGATCCCGATCGCGATTATCGATCCGATCGTTGCGATCAATCCGATCGAGACGATCCGATGGCTATGATCGATCCAAGCCATGATCCCGATCGGCGATTATCGATCTGACCATTGCGATCAATCCGATCGGAGACGATCCGATGGCTGCGATTGATCCAAGCCATGATCCCGATCGGCGATGATCGATCCACAGTTGCAATCCATCCGATCGGAGATGATTCGATGGTTACAATTGATCCAAGATATGATCTGGATCGGCGATGATCGATCCGAATGTTGCGATCCATCCGATCGAAGACAATCCAATGATTGCGATCAATCCAAGCCATTATCCCGATCAGTGATGATCGATCGACAGTTATGATCAATCCGATTGGAGATGATCCAATGGTTGCGATCGATCCAAGCCATGATCCTGATCGGCGATGATCGATCCGATGGTTGCGATCCATCCATCGGAGACGATCCGATGGTTGCGATCGATCCAAGCCATGATCCCGATCGATGATGATCGATCGGACAGTTGCGATCAATTCGATCGAAGAAGATCCGATGGTTGCGATCGATCCAAGCCATGATCTCGATCGGCAATGATCGATCTGATCGTTATGATCCATCCGATCGAAGATGATTCGACGGTTGCGATCGATCCAAGCCATGATCCTGATTGGCGATTATCGATCCGACAGTTGTGATCAATCCGATCGGAGATGATCCGATGGCTGGGATCGATCCAAGCCATGATCTCGATTGGTGATGATCGATCCGATGGTTGTGATCGATCCGATCGAAGACGATCCGATGATTGCGATCGATCCATTCCATGATCCCGATCGGTGATGATTGATCCGACGGTTGCGATCCATCGATCGACGATGATCCGATGGTTACGATCTTTCTATTTTTTCTCTTTACTTATTGTATTATATTCTGAAGGTCAGGCCTAGCCCCTCTCCCTTCTGTACCATTTTGATTTTAAATTAATAAACTGGTAGGGGTCTATGGCAAGCCCTCCACCTTTAAGGTGGCTTTATATTAATAAAATTTCTTTATTCCTAATAATTTTTTAATTTATCAAAAAAAATATTTTTTACAAATTTTTTTTATTTGAGCCGTGCACAGACCAGGCCCCAGGTGGGCTGTGCCAGGCATGGCCCAGGCCCACCTGGGCCGGCACGGCTCAGGCCCACTTGGGACGTGCTGGGCCGTGCCTAGCATGGCCCACCTGGGCCACCCACGAGGGCCGCCGGCACGGCACGGTGGGCCAGCCCAGCCCATCATGGGCCATGCCGTGCTGGGCCAACAGAAAAAATTTCTGGGCCCGGCACGACCCGTCTGGGCCTGGGCCGTGCCGTGCCATGGGCGGCATGACCCAGTGCCTACCTCTAATCACCACCTATGATAATATATAATATTATCAATATTATATATTGATAATATATAAGAAATGTGCTTCATGATGTTCTATGAATTGATAAAACAACAATATCAAAATAAATATCGCATTGTAGAAGAATAATGGCTATAGATGAAAGGGCTGTGAACAAATCAATTTAAATCATTTGCATAGAAATGATTCCAATGTTCGATGATCAAGATTCCTTTTTGAATAAACATAACTGCGGCATCATTCATGTTAGGAATACCACAAAGGAATAGTCTTTCTTTCCGATAGAAACCACAGCAAAATGGTTCAAAGAAACACATCTTAAAAGGAAATAAAGATTGGAGATGTAATTATTAGCAAGCACTATGGTGTTGACAATAACATCTTCCTTAGCATGATGTCTCAAGGCTAGTGAAAATTTGGATGAATCTAAATAGTAAGAAATTGAGGATGCGTTTAGTTTCTAAGAATGGTCCTATTTTTTATTTTTATTTTAGAGAAAAACAAAGCAAAGATATCACTGAAAAAAGAGATGAATAAAGAAAAAGAATCCATCTAGATCCCAACTAGATTGGAATGAAAGCTTTATTATTATTGTAATTTTTTTAAAAAAAAAAATATGTGTGAAAATGCATTTTGTAAATGAAAATGAAAACAATTTTTTAGTAAACATAACTTTGAAAAGATAAAAAATTGAAAATAATTTAAAGATGTTTCTACTATTTTTCATTAAAAAAAGTAAAAAATAAAAACCTAGTTTTTAATACTTTTATTTTCTATTTTTTTTTAAAAAAATAGAAACATGAAATTCATCAAAAAAAATGTTTGACTATACAATTTATTATAAATATATTATTTTTTAAATCTTTGATGTTCTGCAAAGAACATCTTTGTTTCATTATAGTTCTTTCATTATCTCATTATTCATTATGAGTGCTAAGTAACAATATAAACCAAGTAACTCTTGAGGGAGTGATCTGTCATAAGGGGTGCTCCGGTTACTGTAGCTCTAGGATACTGTAGCTCCATCCTTGTTCTCCTGTTTCGTTTGCTTTAAGATTAGTGCTCCGGTCTTCTCTTTTGCTGATCCAGTGATCCTCATCATTTTCACCGTTCTTGCTCTCTGGCCTTTGGTTCCCCTGCCCCTCCTTCTCTCTATGGCTGCGGATGGTGGTTCCGACGACCGGGTTCCTGGAAGATGGGCAGCAGATGCGAGCTTTCAATGGATTTCTTCTTCTCCTTCGCTGGCTAAGGTGGCATTGTTGGAGGCCCATTTTCTCGATGTGGTTCAAGTTTCGGTGGCGGAGCTGTAAGTAGAATCAGTGGGATGGCAACAACAGGCCATCCTGGTGAGGTCCTTCCATTGGTGGGTACCAGCTAAGGCATTTATTAGGGAGTTCCGAAGAGGTGGAATTCTG